>BMAO01004314.1:0-98924 GCA_019973975.1 Trichonephila clavata | reverse complement strand
GGAGTTATAAACTAGTTTTTTGATATATATATATATATATATATATATATATAATATTGATATATGCGGAAAATACATAACAATATACGAATTCTAACTTTTTAAAATGTTGATAGTTTAAATTATTATTTTAATGTACATGATCTAATTTTTATTAGACAAATTTAATTATTTTATTAGGTAAAAGTACACACGATGTTTTTTCTTAGGATTAGATTATATAATACTAGATATAGTTCTAGAACTTAAGCCGATATGCAATCTTATAATATTATACAATTCATTAGTCATAGTTATTTTGATTGCTTCCAGTTTTAATACTAATAAATGAATAAAAAATCAGATATCATAAAACATTATTATATATAAATTGGAATTTGTAAAAATTTTCATTTCTTTGATGTAAAACTATTTGAGTTCCTAAAGTTTACTTTTCGCTTACATTTCCTTTTCCCTATGTCTTCTAAATTTGTTCTTGTTATTTTAATATAAAATAAGCTAAAGTGAATGTATTCTCTACAACCAAGCATTAATGAACAATATAGAAAAAAAACATTGTATAAATACACACACACACATATATATATATACATGTACACACACAAACACACACTCCACAAACACATAATTATATAAGTACGGTGAAGTTTACTCATGATGTGTTGTAATACTATTAATTTGGCTTCCCCAAAATACTATTTTATTTATATATTTAATATTTTCTCGCTTAGTTAAGTACATTTTTCTTTTTAATTAATATTTAGCATTGGTAATTAGGTCTTTAGTACATTTAGTATTATTCTTCTAGTGTTATGATTATCTTAAGTATGAATGAATGCTTATTCTTACTCTAAATTCTTAACCTTTTAACTCAATTGTTATTTGGCAAATGCAGTAAAATGTTGATTGTCTTTAAGACTACACTTAATTCTGCACTCGTAGTTACTACGGTGCCACCTGTTTGCCGTAGTTGGTTTGCGCTGGCCTTGTACGCCCAAGTTTGCTGTTTTGACCCCGACCCAAGTCGGTGGATTTTCAAGATGCAAAAAAATTGGACAACTTCCATGTCGTATGGTAATGCTGCATGTAAAAGATCGCTTGAGAACCTGTTTGGCTTGAGTGCTCTCGGCAGAACTAAATTCCTAGTACGATTTTCGTATCTTCATAACTAAGGTGCCTCCCTCTGGAGATGAAAACTGGATGTCAAAAATTACTTGCAGCAATTGGTGGGCATGCGCAAATATGGTATGGAGCAGTGAGGTAGCGCTATTTTAGAAGGGAAATTGTGTGGCCTTAAAATGGAGAGTTTCGTTTCCTTCACTCTAAAGCATGTTTTTAAGAAGTGATCAGCGATTGTGTCTTAAAATCGTGGGTTGCCAATGGAAAAAATTACAACATAATGCCGACGAGGATTACTGAAAGTCTGTGGTGAAAATGCGTTTCTGTATATAACGGTTACATGTTGGGTTAAAGCGTTTTGTTCGAGTCAAAATTAGACTGAGGATTTGCAACACACAGGTCGGCCATCCATTCCTTAAGCTCAGATTGACATCCCGAGTGGTCTCAATTTCATAGATCAGTGATGGACTGGGAGGGTGTGATTTCTTACGTTTGCTGTACCTGAAGGCAAACTGTCAAAGCACATTACAATTGCAGATCTCTGCAGTATCATCTGATTTTCGGTTATGGGGCGCAAACATTCATAAGGCAAAACATCTTGCATAACGACGCCCGTTGCTCTGTCTCAAGCAATATCACTCTCCTATTGCAATTGGAACAGTGAGAAATCTTGGAACACCCTCCCTACTCATCTTACATGAGTTATTGTGGCTTCTATCTGCTTCCGTATTTGAAGCAACTTCCCCTCAAGACCTCAGATTTCATGACGTTTCATGTGTATGCCACACAGTAGGAGACACCATCGCTGACATCAACAATCTTCACCTTGCTAATGGTCTCCAACGGCTTCTCGACATTTGGCAAATGGTCATAAGCTTTACTTGTAAATACATGAAGGAATGTAATGCAATTGCACTTGTAAGTTCATTAAAAAATGGTTTATATACCTATGTTGGCACTACTTAATTTACAGAATACACACACACACACTCATACACACGCACACGCACGCACATATATACAGGGTGTTTCATAAATGATGGGAGTAACTTTAAGGGTTGATAGTACACATCAAGACGAGTAATAGTAAATAGGAAACCAAGTGTCCCAAACGTCTTCCGAAGGAGAAAGGCGCCATCAAAGTTTAGGGTCCTAAATTTCAAATGATGATAAAAAACGGGAAAATGGATCGATTCATTTGCAGTTTTCACTAAAATCATTCTTTAAATTAGTATTTTCATTAAAAAAAGTTTTAAAGACAAAGTTAAAAAAATGCCGTTAGAGGGCGCTATAGACTTTGGAGTACCGAACAACTACCTTTTACCAGTATTTTTTTTATTTTGTTAAATGTTTACAAAAGCTTAGATTTTAACTTGAATTTTGAGCGCAAAATTGAAACCATCGGGAGCGGTTAAGTGGCGCAAATGTAACCGCGTTTAGGAGGAAAAATTGAAATGCTCGTATGTAATGATCAAAATAAAAACGATAAAGCAAACTTTAAGAGGCGATAGTACAACACCAAAACAAGTAACATTCATCAAAGAAATCATACTCGTAATTTTAACCCGAAGGTGATAGAGGGCGCTGAAACAGATTTCGTTTTAAGAGACAAAAAGGAAACAAAGAACATTTACGTTATAAAAAAAAGTTTAATTAGAAATGATTACAATAGCTGTTCGAAACACTGACCATTAGAGGCGATGCATGCGGTACAACGGTGAAGAAGGGGTTCACGAACCCTCTGAAGCACGCCAGGAGTATCGCGCACCTCTGCTGCAGCTGCCGAAAGTCTGGCGACGAGTGCTTCTGCAGATTCGATAGGAGTCTCATACATAAGACTCTTCAGGTGTCCCCACAAAAAGAAATCCAGGCATGAAAGATCGGGCGATCGCGCTGGCCAAGGGACAGGACCACCTCGCCCAATCCATGATTTGGAAAGGTTGCGTTTAGATAATTTCGCACCTCTGGCGCAAAATGAACTGGTGTTCTATCCTGCTGGAACCACATTACTCGCCGGATATGAGGGGGAACATCTGTCATCATTTCCGGTAGCACCTGTTGCAGAAAGGTAAGATATTTTTTTCCATCCAGGCGTTCTGGCAGAAGATAAGGTCCAAGTAGATGGTCACCAATTATTCCTGCCCAAACATTTATGGAAAATCGTTGCTGATATGCATGTGAATAAGACGCATGTGGATTTACATCTGCCCATTGGTGGGAATTGTGGGTGTTAAATGTACCGTCACGTGTAAATGTACATTCATCTGTAAAAAGCACAGTTGCACCAAAATCGGGATTTAGGGTGTTCTTCTGCAGATACCAGCGAGCAAAATCCATTCGACGAGGAAAATCCCTTTGAGTCAGTTCCTGGACTCGTTGGACATGAAAAGGATGCATACTTTCATCCTTTAGTACTCGCCATGTCGTGGAGGGTGATACTTCAATTTGACTAGCCTCTGCTCGCGTGCTTGTATTTGGATGATCAGCCACCATATCCAGAATTTTTTCTTCCATATCTACCGTTCTGTTAGACTTCGCACGGCCTGCATTTGAACGTGCACCAAAAAGGATCCTGTCTCACACAACTGTCTGTGCAAGCGCACAAATTTTTTATCATTAGGCAACCGCCTGTTGGGAAACTTTTTTCCGTACAATCGTGGCACCTCTGCACTATTCCCATTTGCAGTTCCGTAGATGAAGTGCATATCAGCCTTTTCTTGATTAGTGAAGGGCAACATTTTTCGTTACGTTTGTACCGTGATTTACACTTGCACACTCGGGTCAGTGGCTTTTATCTTAATAACAATTTGCATATGCGTACTTCTTCTTCCCCATATCACAATTTCATGTTCTTCTTCCAGAAACTTGCAGCTATAACGCTTGCATGGATAAAATTTGAAGATGCTCTAACACGTTTGCGTTTGAATTCAAATCATGCATTTTCTAATCAAAGTTGATTGTTTTTATGTTGTACTATCGCCTCTTAAAGTTTGCTTTATCGTTTTTTATTTTGATCATTACATACGAGCATTTCAATTTTTCCTCCCTAAACGCGGTTACATTTGCGCCACTTAACCGCTCCCGATGGTTTCAATTTTGCGTTCAAAATTCAAGTTAAAATCTAAGCTTTTGTAAACATTTAACAAAATAAAAAAATACTGGTAAAGGTAGTTGTTTGGTACTCCAAAGTCTAGAGCGCCCTCTAACGGCATTTTTTTAACTTTGTCTTTAAAACTTTTTTTAATGAAAATACTAATTTAAAGAATGATTTTAGTGAAAACCGCAAATGAATCGATCCATTTTCCCGTTTTTTATCATCATTGAAATTTAGGACCCTAAACTTTGATGGCGCCTTTCTCCTTCGGAAGACGTTTGGGACAATTGGTTTCCTATTTACTATTACTCGTCTTGATGTGTACTATCACCCCTTAAAGTTACTCCCATCATTTATGAAACACCCTGTATATATAGCATGTGAGTGTATATAAAACTACAAAATACTTGAAATCAGTAAAAAAAACCTGAAGGAAATCATCATAAATAAAGCTGTGTGAAACCGTACGAAAAAAGTAAGAGAGAGAAAAATAAGAAACAGTAAAATATCTTCAATTTTATTGAAAACTGTCGACTTGTGATAAATTTGTTTGGGTATGTCGGCGACGATGCATCAAAATTTATTCAGTTTGAGCTGCGTAGAAAAAAATCCTCCAAAGTTAAGTTGAATGAACCAAACCTTCCAAAACGCTAGGCCTATTCATATATCCCGAAGCAGAGTTGTCTGCAATGGAATGGGTTTCTTTGCGTATTGAGAATTCTTATGCACTTCTTTAAAAAGGATAGGCAGAAAAAAAAAACTTTTTTTTTCAATAGAAATTCATGTTTGTCTTGAACTCTCAGTTTACTTCTTTTGAAAAACACGCGAAGTAATAGAATAGTAGAGATTGTACTGATTCCACATTCGTAATTTGATTTCACGCAATTTTTTTCATATTCTTAGCAGAAGAAAAAACTTTTTTTGGATGAAAGGAGGAATTCACCGTTATTCCTTGGGGTGTTTCAATCGTGTGGAAAGCTTTATTATTTTCTTTCGCTTGCCTATTTACTCTGCTTTACCGAGAAGAAGATTTCAACACGAATATCATCCTCAGGAGAATAGAATCAGCATTTCAGCGGTAGCTTTCATAACAAAAAGCGCCTCATTGAAAAATACATAATGAAATAACCAAAAGATAAACAAATCTAGCCTAATTAAGTATTTGTGGAGAGTAAATAATGGATCACTCTGCACTGTTGTTTTTACAATGTTTCAAATAAAAGGTATTTCTGAAAATGAATTAGACACAATGCTAAATTTTTAATAATTTATAAATAGGTTTTTTGTGTGTTTATTATGTTTTGTGTGTTGTGTGCCATTGTGAGTTTATTTCGATCATAACAATTAATCTGTGAGTAATATTTTATTTAAATTTATAGAGTTTTATATGTTTTAAAAATTATTTTAGTCAACGACTGATAAATTGCATATTATTAGTATACAGCTGCTTAATGAGAAACTACAAAAAAGAAGACCTAAAATATAAACGATGAAGCCATATATATTTAAATATAACTATTTGCACAGCTAATATATGTTTAAATTTCTTCTTTATGTTTTTGCTTAGTTAAAACACATAAAATTATCGAAAATCCTCCTTTTCAAAGCTAAGCACGTATATGTTATTTAAGTAAACTGTGCTTCATCGTGAGAAATACAAATGTAATACACATAACATATTTTACAATTAAGAATGTTATAAAATAATTCCCAAACGTTAGATAAAACTACTTACTGTATTCTGCTTGTTTTGGTAAGCAATTCCCTTTGTATATATGAAATTAAATACAGACAATAGAAAGTATATATATCTATATAAATAAATAAAATTGAAGTGTCTGTTTATAATTTCAAGTTAGCAGCTTTTTACTAAATGCATTTAAAGGTATATACGATACTTATATCAAAAAATCAATTTTTAAAATTTTTGTCTGTCTGTCTGTTTGTTCCGGCAAATCTCGGAAACTGCTGGTTCAAATTTAAAAATTCTTTCACCAATAGAAAGCTACATTATCAGCGAGTAACATACGATGTATTTTATCTCCATATTCCTACGTAAACGGGAACTATGCGGGTAAAACCGTGGGACGTTGCTTACTCCCAGCCAAGTTGGCGCAAAATTATGCATTTGGTAAATAATGGAATTTTTAATAAATATTTTTCACATTTGTAACAAATAACTGAAACATAGTGTAATTTGGCATCTTTACAAAAAGCAATTTTTTAGATGGTTTTTTATTAAATGTGTGACGGGTGCTTACGCGTTTCACTAACCTTCTCTTAAAATCTTTAAATTGTATTTATTTTGACCAATCCCCACTGAGAGCTTAAAGTGTGACTTATGTAAATAAGATAGTTTCGGGTTTAGCGAGTTCGAAAGAGATATAAAAGGGAGAAATGAAATGAAGAGATAAGGATGACTAAGCGGTTTGATAGAGTAGAACTCCGTGTTTGGGATTAAAAAGTAAACTACGTGGTTGTCTAGGAAGGTGTTTTTAAGCGTCTAGTTTAATGAAGTGAAATTTGAAGATTATTCAAAAAGATTCCTTAAGGCGGTTCAGAAGTTATTGAAGATATCCTAGATTATAGCCACTTCCGAAATTCTACTAGTTCCAGGTTCCTTCTGAAGAAGATTTCAGGTCTGTAACTTTTGTAGTTTAGATTTAAATGTGTAGTTTGATTGTACGTGTTATTCCCCTCGTGATATCAGTTAGTATTCGTCGTCCATAATTGAATTCTGATAATACTCCATGATAATTTATTGTTCTTAAAGTTGATTATTAATTGTGGATTTTTGTCTTAAAGAAATAATAAATAAGTGATTTATTATTGAGTAGTCTTTAATTATGATCCTACATATCCTAACATAGATAATATGCAAAGGGTAGTGAGAGACTACGACAAATGTCTAACATTTGTTACGTTAAGTTTATTAAATGTCTATCTCAAACTTTGAGAAATATCGCCAAGTTGGCTAAGAGGTTCTCTATTCCGACAATCCCAGATATTTCAATACAAATTTTCTCCCACTTTTTAAAGAGGGAAATGAAATAAAGTTTTAGTGAATTGCGCGCGTGTTATTGAAATTTCTATGGTAATATTAATTGACAGTTTCATAAAAAGTTTTGATTACTTTAGTAGTTTTGATTAGTTTAATTAGTTTTGAAAGTATTTATTACTTTGAATCTTTGGAATAAGTACAAAGACTACATGGTGGAAGATATTTTAACAAAGAAGATTTTTTTTAATACCAAATATGCCTTTTAATGAACACATCTACAACGAAACGCAATAAAGGTTTTCAGAATGGAATGATTATTCCTAGACGTGTCGACGGAAATAGCTTTGATAATGAAATTGCTTGAGCATTAAACTACGATTTTATAGCTTTGCAACATCAAGTAACAGAATTTATCCCTCAATTAACTCCAGAACAAAGTCACGTTTTTCAACAAGTATTACGTAAAATAGAATCCGGCAGTGGTGCACTCTTTTTTCTCGACGCCCCTGGAGGAACCGGAAAAAGGTTTTAGCTAAACTTATTATTAATGACTATCAGAAAAATGCAGAAGATAGCAGTTACTATGACTTCTTCTGGTATAGCCGCGATTTTACTGACCAACGGTCGTACCGCACATTCCTTTTTAAAATTATCGCTTAATCTTGCATTTGAAGATTCACTCATCTGAAATTTCAGAAAAAATATCTCTCAAGGCAGGATGCTTCCACAATGTAAGCTTTTAGTGTGGGATGAGAGTACGATGTCTCACAAGAAAGCTATAGAAGCGTTTAATCGGCCTCTTCAGGATTTACGAGATAGTACAGATATTATAGGAGGAATGGTAGCTTTATTATATATTGGCTGGTGAATTCAAGCTTATGGGCAAAAGTTGAAAAATTCAGTCTGAAAACGAATATGAGAGTGCATCGTCATAATAACATAGATTTGGAACATTATGCAGAGACGTGATATTGAAAATTCTATGGTAATATTAATTGACAGTTTCATAAAAAGTTTTGATTAAAAGTATTGTCCATAAAATCAATATTGAAAATTTAAACGACGTGCGGGGGATGGAGGGAAATGAAAAGGAAAAAGAGGAATTATAAAAAAATAATTAGAATTAAAATTTTAGAATTTTTATATTTTATTGGTTTTAGTCAAGCAATAAAAAAATTACCATATTATAATATTTACTTTCTAATGATAATGATTGCGACTTTGACATTTATTTAAAGACATCAACGCGAGCGGAGTCGCGGGTAAAAGCTAGTATATATATATATATATATATATATATATATATCATGACTATAGTTATCTTAGGTATAAAACTTTTTTTGTATATTTTTGTAATATATATATATATATAAAAAAATATATAATATATATATATATATATATATATATATATAATCAAAAAATTTCTCTACAAGAGAGATGAATTAACATGATTAATACTTAACTGAATTGCAATTGCAAGAT
This sequence comes from Trichonephila clavata, assembly GCA_019973975.1. Taxonomy (NCBI): domain Eukaryota; kingdom Metazoa; phylum Arthropoda; class Arachnida; order Araneae; family Nephilidae; genus Trichonephila; species Trichonephila clavata. Next base: position 90,225 of record BMAO01004314.1, on the reverse strand, counting down.
AACCAGACAACACAATTTAAAGGGAGATATGAAAAATTTAAATAACAGAGTAAAATAAAAATATAAATGAATGGATGCTACAGTATTATCAACATTGCTGACATAGGATATATATATATATATATATTATATATATATATAGCATTAGTTTATTTTATCTTAAAAAAATTATTTGTAACTTAGATATTTTTTTTTGCAAATTAAGTACTTTGTAAAAAATTTCAATACTCAGAAAATCGAAAAAAATAAATAAATAAAAATATTTCCTTTTTCTGGATTTGATATTTTGGAGAGATATGACAAATCATGTCTTACTTTAGATTTTATCGATTTAAATATCTATTTGCGTGACATTAATCATCATCTCTCATCTCTTTCCGTCAATAAAATCAATGATGCGAGAAAATTTTAATTCTTACAATGCTATTTATGGTCAAATTACTCTATCAAAGTGGAGTGGACATTAAGTTCTCTTTGTCACTCACGCAACCACGTGCCAGTTATTGATTGCAAGTCAGCTACAGTCTCAGAAAATGTGTTGACAGTACTTTCGGGTTCTGTACAATTACGGAGTTTACTTTCACCGGGATTTTTAATGTAAAATAAAAATTTTATGAAATATTAATTCTTTCACAATTTGTGTTGGTAATATCACAATAATACGTCTTCGTCAAATTATATGTTTATCTATTGAACTCTGTACTAAAATATCAATTCAGTTACTTATTAATTTAATTAAATAGTACTTAGTAAGGTCAAAATTCTGATCAATATTACTTCATTTTATTCGTTATTTCAGCTATTAACATTAAAGAGATTGTTTTTTCATCAAAATTATTTTCATATTGACAGTCAAAATAAGTCTTAGAAAAAGTTGAAATTATCTTAAGATTTCCTTTAAAATACAGGGTCCTCCTGATTTAGGATCAAGTTTTATCCAGTTAATGTATGAAAAATTTAAATTGAAATAGATTACACTACCTGAACTAAAGACAATAAAATTCAATCTCTACAGTAAAATAACTGTTACAAAATGAGCCCAATAGACATATATATATATATATATAATGCGCAGTCTATTTTACTTACTGTCTATTCCGGGAACATGTCCATCATATCAAAGTAGTCATCTTTATATATTTGCTTCTTTAGTTAATTCTATATTTTTGGGGAAGCGTAATGGTAAAGCAATATATGTAATAATTCGAAGAGAAGATATGTATTTTAACCTTTTAAGTGCCGTCGGCGTATGTATCCGTCTTGCACAATCGGTGCGTTGAGTGCCCCCGGAAGTATATATCCTTCCAAAGTATAATTCTTATCTCAGCGCTGCTATCAGTAAAACTATTCCGAAGGCTATCGAATGTAATAAAATGACCTTGACAATATATATATATATATATATATATATATATATATATATATATTTGTGGAGGATCTACTTATTTCGGGAAAAAATTTCGCTATTTTGCTTTTCTTTCCCTTACCTCCTAATACACCCATGTGAAAAATTGTGACGCTGGGGAGAGAACTGCGTTACATTTAATTGGTAGTTAAGAGGTTGAGTTCTTTCTGTATTTTTAATAATATTGTGAGCAATTATTTTATTTATGTTATAAAGTCCGTGATATATGTTTTTGGAATTCTTAAAGTTCGACGGATTGGGAAATTTTAACTCATATTGAGGTAAATTGAATTTTTATTAGATTCATGCCTCCATTTACTAATTAAATAATTTATTTCGTTGAGTAAAAACATTTGTAGTTCATTTATTTTAGCTTTTAAAATTAAAAATTTTAGTTCAATGTTTTTATGTTAAAAAATCTAACATAAAACTTTAAAATTTACCAACACTTTTGAATAACTTCAAATAGAAAATAAATTCACAAAATTCCGAGAAAAACTATATATGTATGCAAAAATAATATAATATATAAAATTTATATATTTGAATTTGCTCTTTCGTTGTTCTATAATATATAAAATATATTATAGAACAACGAAAAGCGATTAAGTTGGGGAAAAATAGTTTTCCAATGAAAATGTACATATCTGCAGTACACAAATTTCTTCAAATACAGGTACATAAATTTATTTAATAAAATTTACAAATGCCCATGTTTTTACGTGATTTTTTCCAGTATTATACAAATGAGAATGCTTTTTTATAATATTTTATAGGCATTTTGTCAAAACAATATTTCTTATCCATTCAAAGCTTATTACAAATACGCATGGGTACAATTTACAGCAAGGTTTTCAGAATGACATTTGAAGTTGAGTTCAGTTATAAGTTGAAGAATCTATGGTTTTATTATTTATGAAATAATAAAGTTTTATTATTAATTTAAAAATTTCTTTCCATTTTTTTGCAAAGCGTTTCGTCGTTTTCCTTTTCATTAGGATATTGATATTATTCAGTTTATTGGAATATTTCCATTTTTAAATGTTCTTTTATTGACATTACACACAATTTGTAGTTATGATTTTCTTTTTCATTGAAAGGATTTAATACATAAGGATTAGAAAATGTTCGTCACAAAAATATTTGTTCTTAAAATAGTATTTATATTTTCAGATTTTCTCTTATTATATGTCAATTCAAAGGTTCAGTTTGTGTGGGGTTATAAACGGAATGATATATTGTGTACACAAATATATATGTGTTACATTATTATTTATGTATATAATGCAACAGAATATACAAGCTCCCCGTAACATGATTTACGACATGCGACAACTTTTCTATAAAAAAGGGAGGTATGGGTATTTTTATGGTTTTTATATTAGCTTAGTCCATTTTAAGAAAAATATGCTACAGTTAAGAAGAAAAAAAGTAATTATTATTACTAAAATGTGTGAGAGGTAAAAAATTTGTAAAAATTTACAAAAAATAACATAAACATGGCCAATTCTATACCAAAAGTTTCTGAACAAATTTTCAATTTTTCAATTCTTATGTGTTTATATTATTCATTTTTTAAATGACCTTTAGGATAAGAGATATTTTAACTTTTATATAAAACTAGAACACTTTGTCTTAGTTATTATATGAATTGCTTAAAAAAGCAGTGATTACATATACATTTTGTAATAAAACAGTGACTGATAAATCTGAAAGTTGAAAAACTTCTACTATTGTACAGAACATACACAAAAATTTCACAGTTAATTCTTTTCAAAACTTTTTTAGCAATCGCTGACCCCGTTTCTGCAATTTCTTTTTAAAAAAAACCATCTCGAGTAAAACATGTTTTAAAGTATGACATCTTGCTTAAAGTAATGGAATCTGCTCTTACTAAAACACTTGAAGTTTTTGTTCTAGAGAACGGAAAATAATAAACTTGATATTTTTAAAAGATAATAAATAGCATTTTTATAATGGCCTATAAAATAAAATCATAAAATTTTTTGTCAATTTCTGGCAAAATTCAGAATTTTAGGGTGTCCGTATTAAAAGAGATTCATTTCATGTAATATATGGATCGTGACGCACTCAAACTGTACGAGTTGCATAGTCATAGTGTTTTACATTTTGATATAGTAGTAGTGTTACTTAATTGTTCTAATAAAATTTGATGCAATTACTTTGACTCTGTATGAATGAGATCTTAATGCGCCTGCTCAATTTTATGTGTATTGGATACTTTTAGTTATATTGATAAATATTATTTTATCAAAACAAAGTTGCAAGATTCTTTCCTGTTCACAGTTGTATTAAAAAAACCTACGTTACTTCTTAATTTAAAGCATAATTTGTTGTTTACTTTTGGGATACAATTATAAATTCAAATAAATTAAAGCCATACTTCAAAAATCTAAGCTATTAAATCTTGATATATCCTTCAAGTATTAAAATCCGAGTCTGTTTGAAGTATTTCCTCTTAGTCCGTTTTCTGCTATTTCTAAGAATAAATAATTGAATGAATGTCATTAGTGAATTCTGCACAAACAAGCCGAGAATAGTATTGCTAGGACCATTAAATTATTTTTGATCAAACTGAATGCTTTGGGATGTAAATACTTGGAATTAAAACATTTAATCTTTACTTGAACTTATTCGCGACATTTTCAATTTGCTTAATGGATGTGTATGAACTGAAATCTCCATTTCCATCATAAATCTAAATCAGAAATTCTTTGAAAATGATTTAGAGATTAAACTCCAAGCATCACATTTCAGGATATTTTTTTAAATATTTTTAACATATTAAAATTATAAAAAACTCTATCCCTCAGTGTGGTAAAAATTTTGATTTTTTTTTCTGTTGAGTTCTTGTTAACTTAATTTGTTATTAACTATAATTTTAAGGGCCTGGTTTTTGGTTTTAAATTATAAGGTATTAAATCAATTTAAGGAAAAAGTTAACGAAAATTTGAAATGTTTAAATGCTGTGAAATACTCAATTCCGAAATTAAATTATGTGACTTAATTACTTTTTTATTTTTATCTGAAAATTAGTTAACTGACGTTTAAGATAGTTTTCTGCAGTAGTTTTGAGGAAATTTATAAAATTACTCCCACAGTAACTTATTATTTCTTTTTCATGACAAGGAAAATTACACCGTGTCAAACTTAAAACTCCATGGATTCAAAAGTTCTTAAGCAAGAAAGTATTTTCGAAAATTTGTAAGCTTTAATAATAATTATTGTATATTTACATATGGTTTAACTTTAAAAACAATAAATTTCATCTTGTGTTCGAAATATTAATAAAATTAAATCGGTTCATAAATGAATAATATAAACATGTGTCGAGAGTATCAAACCACAGTAACGAGCTTACAAAAAGTAATTGCTTTAAGGTATCATATCACGAAAATAAATGCTCTTATTTTTCAAATACAATTAATAAGGTTTCCAGTTGTGTAAGGTACACTCCTGCAACCCCTCATCGCGAGGGTGGGGGGCAGGATTTTAGGGGCCCCAAAGCCTGACATTAAGTACTCATTTGGGATTAAGTCTAAAATCTGAGCTTGCAGGGGGTCCTAACATTGTCTTTTACTCCAATGAGTGTCTCCCTTATTTTTCTGAGTGTAGATGCATAGTCTATCGTAGTGGACGAGAAACTTTTGGAAATACGAGCAAAGTTGTAAAGAAAACAATATAACAAAAATGTCAAAGTGCTATTTATATAGAGTCATTTATAAAACGAGTCACATATGTGTATGCAGAAGGGAAATTGGAGCTTCTGGTAGTAGTTGTGATCATGACTGCAATATCCACTAAATATTTTTTTTATATTATTTTAATAAAGTTTTATACAAAAACTGTAACATTTTCCATTTCTTCCAAAAAAACTAAAAACTTTCGAAGATATTTTTATTTATGTGGCTCAAGGCAAGAACAAAATATGATAACGTTGGAATCCAAATACCAAGCGTCGAGAAAAAATGCTCCTACGAGCAATACCGTTAGAATATTCTCGAATTTCATATTTACATTAATAATTAAAATGGACTTTGTTTGTTCCTGCATATAACAACTAGTTCAACTCTTTTTTTTACTAACCCTTAATTAGATCACAAAATTCAGAATGTGTTTCTGTTACTTCTGTTGGAGATTCTTTATCATGCATGAACATAAGCAAACATTGCTGAAAATCACTTAGAAGAGCTGGAATCACACCTTCCTATGGCGAATTCTCTACTAATAAATTAGATTTTTACTGCTTCAGAACTAATTTTAATATTTTCAATGATTCTCAATACACTTTGTCAATGAAGACACAATAATTTTCATGAGATAAATAACTATTTTTTAATAAGAGCCGCAATAGTCTTTACAAAGAGCCACATGTGGCTCACGAGCTACATTTTACCAATCACCTGCATATTGGATATTTTATTAGTATTTTCACTTTTTCAAGAGTAGATTTCCTGAGAATTTAGTTCTTTGAAGGATAATCAATACAAACTTACTGATCCTACTCAGGAAAAAATGAATAATAAGAAAATACCGGAAAAAGCATTCGACCTTGACTCTTTTATGTTACATGCTGTTTTAATTTTAAGACATTGCATGTCTTATTGTGCTTCTAACTTTTGTCAAATTGTCACTGTTTTTAATTCTAAAAGCAACTGTAAAAGTAATTAGATAATACATCATCCAAGTCATATATTGACTATAAAGTAGTGCAGTCTTATGTTTAAGATGTGACTCAAATTCCAAGATATTTTAATATGTGCTTTAAATTTAAGTATAAATTCCGTGACATTCCGAAATATAGCGTGCAAAGTGACATTGAATTTTGCTAATGAAAAATATTTTTAGATTTTTTAGATAATAGTGAATAAAAACATTGCTGAATTTGATATTGAGGGACATATGTTTCATCTAGTTCCTTTTTATGACTTTCACACACATACACACACAATGATTGGCATTTATTTATTTTTTTATTGTGAGAATAATGCAATATTCATAATATTTAAATGTATACCATCACCATCCCCTTTAGACGCGTACACATTATTTTTATCAAAGCTGACAGAAAACAAATCTTATAAAACGTCATAATTTATTAAAATATTTTTGTAACCATTTACTAATGTGTTCATTCTCCTATTCATTCATTATATTTGATTTATCAGTAGAACTGACCTTGAATTTTAATAAGCACTGATGGGCTAATTGAGGGTGGGGCTTTATTGTTAGAAGCTTTTACTGCGCAGTTTAAATTAAAATAATCCCAAAGATTTTCCCATGTTATAAATGTATTTAAACCATGGTGTTTTACCGTAGGAGATTTTTCAACTTTTATGAAGTGTGATAAAGCAGAATTAAAATTATCAAACATTTTGTCTTGTAACTTGTAAGTTAAATTAATTTTCATTGCAATAATAAATGCTCTTTATCTTCTTGTAAGTCAATTTTTTCTTGTAATAAAACATTCGACAGAATACTGTAAGAGTTTTCTCCTTTGCATAGGAGAAATATTTAAATCTTTCAATAACTCAATGTACAGTATTTTTTCGGATCTAAACAACACAATTTCTTCCAATTCCAATGCTAATGCAAATCGGTTGCGGCTTAAATAGAAGGCGGAAAAATTCGTCGGTTGGGAAATTGAACGTGATGATGGCGGCAGCAGTAAAAGGTCCCTGTATAATATATATTTTTAATACTATTAAAATTAATTAATTATTTTTATTAGTTCTGATTTTAAATTAAAAAATCGTAAGTATTAAATATATTAATAAACCATTTTACGCCATTTTTAAAATTTTTTTCACTAAAATGTTTTGAAAATTTAGGGATGTGGCTTAGAATCGATGGATGTTTAGATAAAATAAATACGGTAAACATGCAAAATATTTTGCAATGCTTTCCATCACATTCATATAACATAAAGACAAAAATAAAATTTTCATAATCTCCTCTAAAAAATTCTATATATCATAGTTTAACAATTTTATAATATTTAGTTTGATTGCAATGAATACAAACATAAGCATATTAAATTACGATTTAGAAGAGTGGCATATTTCATTACACGCGGTGAAAAGCAATGAGCTTCCTTACGTACGACAATTAGAGTTTTGCGTGTGTTTAGAGAGAAAGTAGATTTTTAGAACTTATAAATAACTAAAATAATAACTTTGGGAATAGCCAAAATGCGTGACCAAAAAATTAACGGTTGATCGCACACCACACGAAGACATGCATTTTTCTCCGTGGCAGTTCTGACACGTTATGCCACAGGGCCTCACAGGGAGTTTATAGTTGTCGGAAATATTCCTATTCGCACTTTTAATGTTTTAGCACCTTTTGCACGTAAATGAGGCGTGCCAACATATTTATTATCTGGATAAGTATTTTTTCTATTTTAGTAAATTAGAAATAGATATACATCTTTTTTTAAAAGTATACATGAAAAGGAATTTTTTTAAAAAAATGATCTTTCTTAGATATTGTGAGGATTTTGTATTTGAAAAAGTACATACAGACAGTTTGGCCGTTCTATTATTTTAATATTTACAGCTACCTATTTTACTCGATTCAAGTAGCTAATATTTTGACACTACCTTTCTCATGATTTCATCTATTTAACCCTTGATAAAAAAACATTCGTCTAATAGAAAAACCACTCCTGCATTTCTATCCATCTACAAAACGCAGAATGAAAAACGTACTACTGCACGAGTGCAAAAGCTAATTTTTATCAACTCTCTATTTTTAATTGAAGTATTATACATGGTTATTCCAAGGTTACTCAAAGGTCAACAAGAACAAAAAATAGAACTAAAACAACTATACTATAGTAAAATACAGTGAAAGAACTAAAAGGAATGCCGCAAAAAAGAGCATTTGAAAGAATACAGATACAATTAAAGTTTTATTTACATATTCTACAGGTGTTCCGTGTGTAAAACCTCGGTTACACTGGTTTTACAATGTGATGGTTAAATTCCTGCAACACTCTACATTGTACATGATACTTTATTTACACAGCCCATGCTATACTTTCATCTACATCACACTGCAAATAAATGTGTGGGGGGGGCTACGAAAATTTGGTCTTATGTAAGACCAAGTTTTTATATAACATGGAAAGGATAACACGCGTTGTCAATAACGTTGACCGAAGAGTTGGGTAAATTTGAAATAGAGTGGGACGGGAACTATTGGACTACTGCATTGGCGTAAGCCTTCAACCAAGGTTTTACATATATAACACCTAAAAACATGTAAATATGACTTGAATTGTTTCTCTTTTTTTCCAATTTTTTTTTTGCTGGATTTGTTTTAGTGTTTTTACTATAGCGCTTCGAAACCTTGGAGGGAATTAGGGCTAGCCCTGTATAATACACTTTTTTTAAGATGTACCAATTTGTTTGAAAAAGAGGAAATTTAAAAAATATACCTGTTTTACTTTTCTAGACCATGAGTTGAATTAGTTACAATATAACTGATTTAAGTTTAGTTATTTAGAGTTAGAATTTAAATTTTAGACTCACTGCATATTTATTGTAAGCATCTTTTGGTATCCCGTACTACTGTTTGTAAAGAGATAAATGAGAGTAAACACCATAAACCACTAAAGCAATGTGTAGCTTTTAACTACCCAAGTTTATCCAAAGTCTGTTAAATATTTTAAAAGCAGGATTTCTTCTAATGCGATTTAGTTTTTGAAAAATATATTTGTTAGTATATTTGGATAATTTTTTTTCTGTTTAAAAAATATATCACGTATCAGACTGCTGCAGTTTGTAGGATGTATAGCCACTTTGAATTCGGTATTTTAAACCAAATAACTGCTTCTGTAATATAAAGAGAAATCTTTAGGAGAATTCATGTTCTTCAGTACGGATGCCACTTTGATGAAAATGATAACATTTTTACACTTCTCATCGAAAAATATAGACTTTATATTGTAAAATATACGAATATATGAAACATTATGGATATACGATGATGATGGTGGAATATAATTCCAATATAATATGTATATGTTGGATCTATGATAAGAATCAGTCACAACACATTACGAAATTAAATTGAAAGCTGTTTCCCATAAATTTTCTCATTCTTACAGATTCTTTGGATGGAATTTTGCAATATTCCCTCCAGCCAATTTGTAATATTAGAAAAATATTTTATAAAAAGTCTTCAGGGGAAAATTTTAAAAACATGTAATAGATAGAAATTTTTAATGAAGTCCTTATTAACACGTATTCACTCCTATAATTGATGCTTGAATATAATCTGCCTTACATATAATGCGTTATGAAAACTACTGGATAATATAGTTCTGACTTTAAATAGTTTAAAAACAGTTTTACGGAAACATTATTTCCTACTGAATAAATAGTATGAGACTATTTCATTGTAACAAAATCATTATAGAGCATAATGTATTTTTAATAAATGTATATTTATCAATTTAATTTAAAATTTGTCACACATGTGGCTCTAAAAGTGCTTGTACTGTAAATCAAATAAAAAAATTTCTAGTTTTTTTATTAACAAAGTTATACAATTTACTTTAAGGTATGTGACTACCTTCGGAGCACTTTTTTTTTGAAGTATATAAATTTTCAACTAAATAAACACATTTTTATTTCAAATGGAGCATAAAACTGGGAATTCAAGTACAATTTCCACATAATTAAAAATAATTTTGGATTTATTGGGAATTTTGAGTGAAATTTTAGTGAAAAATAACAGTTACGGTAAGGCTTGTATTGAAAATTCAAATTAATATGTTCAGATGATATTTATGCAGTACATAAATAATATCAATATCTGTGCTTAGATTTATAAGATTTGCAATGGTTTTGAAAGTTTTTGAAATATGTCCTTTTTTATGCAAGAACTTGATTTCTTACAAAAAACTAATGTTAGTTTCTCACAAAAAGTGCAATAAAATATTTTGATATATATAGAAAGAGATTATATAATAGTCTATACTAGAAAAAAAACTAAATAAAATATTTTCTGAAAATTTCAATTCAATATCTTAAAAAGAAATCTTGTAGTGCACTTTACCGTGAAGCAAAAAATTAAAAAACATAGTTTCTCAGAAAATGAATTTAAAGATTTTAATACAAGATAAAAAAATTTCTACTAATTGTACATTTCTTAAACTCACCATATTGATAGATCAAGATCTCTTTAGCTTCATGTTTAACTAATTTGGTCTTTTTTTAACCTTTTGTTGTTTTCTAGAGAGTTTTATAGACTATAACAATCTTTGTGTTTAGTGAAATTTTGATGAAAAATTGCAGTTACACAAAATTCTAATAGATGTATTCAAATAATACTTATGCAGTAGGTGAATAACATCTTTGTATGTGTTAGAAATTAAAATATTTGTAATTCTTTTGAAAGTTTTTTATATATGCTAAATTTTATGCAAAAACACGTTTTTTTTAAAGAAATTAATGATTTTTTTCATAAAAGATTAATTAAGTACATAAATATATACACAGAGAATAGATTTTGATTCATAACACAGATATAACTAAATGAAACATGTTCTAAAAATTTCAATTCAATGTTTTAAAAATATTTTGTGTAGGGATCTTCTTCCGTTTTTGTAAACTTCATTTCCGGTTTGCTAATAATGCTATAACTTAGCTTCTTAAAACCGTAGAAATAAAAATAGAGTGTTTTTGGAATCTTAAACGCAAGAAACGCTATAAAATAAAAGCATAAAATAAGTTTTGAAAGTTTTCACCAAAACGGCGAACTTTGGGTAGTCACATATCTTAAAATATTAGTTTGATATGGAAGAAACGTTTAGCGTTGTGCGTTTTAAATATTCGTTACACAGATTTAAGAGTATTTTAGTAAAATGTTGCTGTTTAATCAAGATTGGCCATTATAAGATGCGCTTGATATTCTTTCATATTTTGATGAAATTGCTCGTTTTAAATATAAGTAAAAAATATATTTATCAATATAATGCTACATTTTTAAAGATCTGAATATTATAATCTTAATATGATGATTTTTATTAATTCCATTCCACTAATAAAAATAAAACGAAATTTAAATTTAAAACATTCATTATTAAATAAATAAGACAACTAATTGAAATGTTATGTAAATTATGTTTTTGTAAAAAAATATCTTACATTTTATAATTATTATAAAGACATATAAAACCTATGAATATCCAGCATATATTGCATTATTATGTATTATACAGGTTCGTATAAGTAAATATGTAGATAAAAATCTACTCTTGATTTAAGAGAGATAAAAATCTATTCTTTTCTGAACAAATACTTAAATAATAAGAACTACCCTATTTTTAACTTGATTACATCAATACCATACAGAAATATGAGTAATCGGATATATGAGAAGAAAGAACAGTTTCTGGACAAAGAAAATATTGCTGAGAAGTAAGAAAAATATCATCACGTGACGGAACAGTTCTCGTAAATACTCATTGAGATATGGATAATCATTCTGAGCTTTTATTCGATTTTTTGTCTTTCCCATTGTATTTTTTGCCAACATAAAGATCTATCGTTCAATTCATTCTAGAATAAACCATACTTGACAGAAATTACCACACCAGTAATATGTCATTGGAATTGTCGAATGTGACAAACACAAGACATCCCTATTCACAAGCTGTTACAAGACATTAGTGAAAATTACGTTTTAAGTGAATTCTGTCTTCTGTATTGTTTTATATATCGATTTTCCATTTATTTTGGGAGAGAACAATTTTGTTTATAATATACTTGGAATCTAAAATGAATTTAAGTTTTGTTATATTTAAATCTGCGCAGTTAGGAAGTAAACAACAACATCCTTAGATGAAATTGCAAAACAATATTCTTACATGAATTTAATCTACTTAAAATCACCGTGAAAACATATTTATAATAGGTTATATACTTAAGGATCTCAAGTAATGCATAACTGGATAAAATTTTAAGAGAAAACCTTTTTTTCCTAAAGTAAACATCATCTTTTCGCTCAATTTTTAAAACTGGGCAATTTTAAAATGAAAAGTTCAAAAAAGAACTAAAAAATAAATATTCAAATACTTGTAATAAAATAATAATGGGAAAACTATCATAAACATGTGAATAATGATTTAAACTATGTATTGGTAAAATAAAATAAAATGTTTATTTCAGTTTAGCTAGCTGGTATTTTCAACATGATTTGAGACATTCATTATGAAAATGAATCTACGTAATACAAAGTGAAGACTGTAGACATAAAGAAATTGCGAAATTTAACTGCAATTGCTCTTCAGATGAGTGTGTAGATGCATGTATACTTATATTACTTTATAGGCATACATGAATATAAACATGCAAATCTACGAAATAATTTTAAAAAATGGATTTGCATGGATATTCATGGTTATAAATATTTTTAAATTAAACCTTTAGACCGAAATTAATTCCCTGATTACCTCCACCTTAAATTTATTTATTTTTTATCTTATATTGAAAATTACTTGCTTAAAAATAATTTTCTTTCATACTATCTTATGAAATATATAAGGGAATTAAGTACAAAGACATACTACTCATTTTGATGGGTAAAGCGTAAATTGACGTGGAAATATGTGTAAAAGTAGACTAATTAATTTATAGTTAAAATTCAGAGCAAATTAATAATCAATTGGATTAAAAAAAAATTAAAATCACTAAGTAATTGTAATACTAAATAACAATTTTTTTTATAAAACTTCTCCGTGGATCCCTGTCATATTTAGATATTTCTTTCACCTTTTTTTCATAAAATCTTTTAAATTAGAGTAAGTTAGCCTAACATATAAGGAAGGTAATCCTATTTACTTATGAATAAGAGGGATGGAAAAATAAGAGAAAGCTCATCGGTGTCTTGTACATTTTCTAAGTTCTAATTTCATATGTGTTAACAAATTCATACTGTAACGTGTATGAAATAAACAGAGGAAAAAATATCACATTAAAGCCGAATCTTATTCGAGTATTGCTATTTATATTACTGGACGCACATATTAGAAATATTTAAAGGTACTGACACATTAAGAAAAAAAAGGAAATTAGCGAAAGTCATTTTTAGTCAAAGTATACAAAAATGAAAAAAGTGATTATTATTTTCATTTTTATACTTGTGTTTAGTTTTAAAAACAATAGCTGCTTAAGTCGAATCATTAGCTAATTAAATTACAGAAAATTTATCATTACGCAAAATAAACAAAGTTGTACTTAAAAGAAAAAAAGGAAGCTGTAATGTAATAAGAACTTTTATGATAGATAAAAAATAATCCACACACATCACAAAATCTGAAAAGTCATTCATATTCATGAATAAATAAATGAGGAAAACCAGAATTTCTCTTCCACAATTAAATGAACGTCATTTCTAAACACAAATATTAATGAATGCAGTGTTAAAGATTGTAATTAAATTTCATAAGGGATGTCCATTACAAGTTCCTTATTAGTTTTACAGAAACTTAAATTATATCTTCGAGCTTTACCTTAGCAATAGACAACAAATCATCTAAAATAGCTCATTCTCCACAAATACAGAGCAAATATAAATATAAAGAAAAATCTAAATCAAATAACTAAATGTACACTAATCATGCTCATCATAAGTTATGGTGATTCATCCGTTGGCAAAAAAAAGGATGTTGTAACTTTTTCTTTGAAATATAAAAATTACAAGTATGATGAAATTTTTTGTGTTAATCTATTTTGGAAACTCCTGAACCTTTTTCAGAAACTATGCATGAGAAACATATTAGATTTGAAGAAAACGGTAATCGAAATCTGGAAGACCATTAATATTAGTTATTAGGTACATATTTTTTTTTATTTCTTTAAAAGAAAAAAATTCCTAATGGAATTTTGATTGATCGGTTTTATGCTAAAGTAGGTAAGGGCTGTAGCCCTTGGTAATCATGCATAAAACTAATCTTTTACTCAAGTTATATGTGAAATTTAAATAAAATTTAAAGATTCAAGCGCAACAAGAATTTGAATATTTTTTTATATTACTATAAAGAGGTGAGGTATTTAAAAATAAATTCGAATAAAACAGTAGTTGCTGGAATTTCTAAAGGTATATGAATGGATCTAATATGGAACGCCGTGTATTATGTCTTGCAATATATAATAGGTATGAATTTCAAAGAAATGAAAAAAATGGAAATAGTGTTGTTTTCTTTAAATAAATCAAATTCAAACATTTTATTATCTAGAAACGAGAGTATGGTATTAATTAAACTACACATTGAAGGTCAAACAAGTGTTATATAAAAGTTGCAATAACAAACGTCCTAAATCAATTACACTATCGGTAAAAAAAATCCAAACCCCTAGAGAGAATTGTGTGGGTTAGATTTTAAAACATATGTGGTCTATTTTCACACATGAAAATTTAAATATTTACAAATTTACAGCTAGCCGTACAAGTAACGCTAGTAGCAAAGTTATGGACATTAAATGCGAATTTTCTCTAAATACATGATGTAAACTTCGAAGACATTATTTACTACATAGGCGTGTCAGCTAGATTTTTGTCATGAATGACTTAAAAGAGATGAAAACAGTATCAGCAGCTTACTTAATAAGGCAGTCGATTCGAGAAAATTATTTTACTTTCCTTGATATTTCAGATTGACTTGATAGAAATGTATCCATTGTGCATGATTTTTAGCAGTAGGGATTATTATAAGGTAGTACCTTTCAAAATTCATAGTTAACAGCTCACATGCCGCTACTGAAAGACAAAACATACGTATTTGCCACATTTTTCTGGCGTATCTTACGTGGCTGGTTGTAGTAAAATGATTTGGGTCTCGGAGGCAACTGATTCATGTTAAATCTGTCGAGGATCAAACCTTCTTGTAGGCTTGGTGCGGAAGTTCAGATAGTGGGGTTCTTCAGCTAACACGTCATCCTCCACATTTGACCAAAATTCAAAATAAAGAGGTCTGTCACCAGTTATACTGGATACAGTGTCAAAACGTTAATGCATCTGCAGTATTTTCGAGCTTTTGTAGGCATGATAATAACACAGCAGGCGATTATTTTTTGGAAAGCTTTCAGCTAGTACTTTTGTGTCTTTCATACCACTAATTAAAAATTACTTCCAATTGCGACTTCAGAGGCGTCAAGGTTGAGTTCATTGGAAGAAGAAATGGAATGTGTTGTATTTCTGGTAAGATTCAATTCTATTTTGATGTCAACAATGACTGTTTATTGTCAGAAGGGAATAGATGAGCTTTTAGAATTAAGCTTTCTTCAGTGTTAACATACTGAATCTAGACCTTCTATAAAATTTGAGGAGCAATTTCGTATAACCGTCGAGGCAATCTTATTGCTAAAGTAAGTCCGTACATCAGATCGGTTGTTAAACCGAATTATCTTCCATTTTTTTATCACTATTCTAGTGAGCATTTTTTAACTGGATAACACTTGAGATCATATATTTGTAATATGTCAGCGAGAATCACGTGAGAATCACCATATTCTAGGGGCCTGCAAGGTTATTAAATATATATTTCTCCCATTGAGCAGGAGTGAACTAGTATTAGTCGACAAACCCAGCTTCATTCAGAATCCTCATAGACTGCGGATAGTTAAGTAGATGAAAGGAAACAGGCATTGAATTACACACCACAAAATATCAATAAGTATCTGTCCAATACAATGTAAGTCACGTGTGTCAATTTCGTTTGAAAATGGAGGCGATTACACAGGTCGCTAATGTGCCAGCATTACGCATTGGAAATAGCTATTCTTCCGCATACTTTAACTTATAACCCTAAAATTTTAATCAAATAAGTATGTTCCCTAGACAAACGCTTTACTTAATTTTCTACCAGTGCATTAAATAAATTTTGAAGTACAATTAGTATAATGAATATACAGAACAATTCATTGCTCTATTCGTTATCTTGCCTTCCACTTCTAAATGAAGATATATTAATCTTAACAAATATTTTGTGAATAAATTTTAACTAAAAAATGAAATAAATTGGATTTATGTAAATGTAGACACATTTTTTTGTTCAAACTATTTACTTTGAGAGATTATACATAGTTATGAATACATAGCACATTGATTTATTTGAACTTTACGAGGCTACTTCTTTGAATTTTTAATACTGTACTACAAATCCTTAAATAATAAAATATAAGGACGTAATAATTACAGCTTGAATGTAATCATTTCACAGTTTTAATTTTCAATGTACTTTTTCTGTCTGATTTTGAAAAACAGTGAAATTGAAAGTTTGAAAACATTTCAAGACATAAATAACACCCTAGTTCTTCTTAGGTCTTAGTTTTATAGTTCACTGTAGATTTAGAGATAAAACCGAAATTATTTAGCTTCTCTGGAACCTATTTTATTTAGAAATGACTTACTTTGGGAATTCAAGAATGACTCTTTTGGGAATGTTTTCACTTCTTACAGAATAGTTCTTATTTTCCCCCGAATTCTTTATGTTTTGGAATCCAGCCAGAATTCCTTCAGCTCATTGTAAAAATCCTCATTAATGAATTATCCTTTCTTTCAGTAATCTCTACTCATTATATTATAGAAAAAAATCGAGTTTTAGTGTTTTTTGTCATTTTCGCAGAAAGAAATATCTTGGTATATTCTAAAGTAAGTTTTATTATTTCCACCCAAAAGTTAAGATTTATGTTAACAGATCTACACTTATGCACATTGTTTTTTAAATTATTAAATTAGATGAACACATTCCACATTTTGAAATATTTCCTTGTAAAAAATTGTAGACTTATAATAATTCACTCTGTGTAATTATTTATTTTTTAGAAACTGCACTAAAATAGAGAATTAGCAGGTATAATTTTTATATAAATTCATTAAAACTTACCTACAGTAGGTTTATAATAATAAACAATAGAATTTATTCAATATTTGTAATGAAGCGAATCTTTCAAATAATTATATTTTCAAAATCCATATTTAAAATATATTGTTTAAATGTATTGTGTTTGCCGTTAAAGCTAATTTTTGAATGCAAAATTTTCCGAAATTCCTATTTTTATAACAATTTTAGAGAATAATTGGAAGATAAATATTTTAAACTCATAAATATTTTATTTGTATGTCTGCTTCGATCAAATATGCATGTTCATTATAATATTCTTTTAAATTTGAGCAAAAAATATATATTACATTTTCATGTTTTCTTCCATAGTCATTCATTGGTAGTGTTAGATATAAAATGGATTTGAAATTATACATAAAAGACAAATAAGAGGTTTCTGAGTTTGTAAGCAATGTCTGTTTCAGTCTGTAAGCAAATAACGCACAAATTTTGCAGACACTGTATATGCAATATTTCTCTCTCCACATTCCAGATATGAATTATGAATGAGCTATTCCAAAAGAAATAGCTAACAAAATATGAGTGAAAAGGATAAAAGTTAGTAACACAATGCAGTTAGTGTAGCTTATGTTAAATATGTTGTATCAACAAGTTTGTTGTAAGATAATGCATAAGGTCATTTTTATGCTTTACAAATTTTAAGTAATGTGCAAAAATTATGAGTGCTGCCTTTATAATAATTTAGTGTGCAATATAAGAAATTAAGAACTAAGTAAAATTTTTAAAAAGTATTTATCAGAATTTATATAAAATTTACCAACGTAAGAACATTGTGAGAAAAACTTTCATGTAATTTTATTATTTTATCTTGAAATTATAGTTAATCAAATTACAAAACTATTCCTAATTACACCTGATAATTTATAATATTTTAATATATTTCAGTCCTCCAATACTTTAATTGCCCTTTTTTTAACGTATTTCATTTGAATTAATCTATTATTGGTATCATGTTATTGATTTTGATTTCACTCGAGTAGAAATATTTAGATTCTTTTACAGCTATATTACTATATGTTGATCTGTATTTAAAGATGGTTTATGCTTAAGGACCATAAAAAGATCAAAAGTTTTCCCCTATAAAAGGATAAGAGTGAACAATTGAAAGACCCTTGAACAATTCAAAAGTAAACCTTCTTTCTAAATAATTTTTCGAGGGAAAAATGATAAAGGTGTTTGATAGGAACTAGATAGAGCACATACACGATTTAGTGAAAGAAAGTTACTTTCTCACTTACGAAGATTATTATATCCCTTTAGGTGATTGAGTTGTACTTCTCATGGAGCATTAAGATTACAACATAATGATCTTTTTGCTAAAGAATAAGTATATTGACAGCTTCTGAATACATCAACAGTAATGAGAATATTAATATATAAAATGTATTCCATATTTTATTTGAAATTAAAATATTCTTAAGCAAAATTATTTTTAGAAATTTTAATTTTACTTAATTTGATCAGACATTTTCCCCTTATATACGAAGTAGCGAAACTAAAATTTTCTCTGGATAAAGAAAATAAATACGGTGAATAAAATTACAAAGTTGATAATAACTTAGACATTCCATACTTCTCAGTAAAAACTTTAACATTGTGTATTATTTTCTGAAGTGTTTATTTTTCCTTTAAAAGTGCTAAATAAATAAAATTGTAAATGCATTTTAACATTAGCAGTCTTTTTAAAATACTCTCTATATTAGCGATTTAAAAAATTCCATTTGTTGATTTGGGATCTTGTGAATTATAAATGTAAATTTAACTTAATTAAATGTAATATTAACTTAAAGCATGCAATTCGTTGTTCAAAGAAATAAGTGTAAAATTATTTAAGTAAAAAAATTCATTTTGCTATTTTTTAAAAAAAATCTTCTGAGTTTTAGTTAAAGAGACAAATAAAATGTTAGTGATTAGGCAGAAATGAAAATTATTTGACAAAAGAATTACTTACCTTAGTTAAAGTTGCTTTTAACACAAGTTTTGATTATCGTGTTTTGATAAAATTAAGTGAAAAAGTGAAATGTATTTCCAGTGCAACTTACCTTGTACATTACATTACATTTTATTTTGAAATAAAAAATAAGAACAGGGAATTATAAAAAAATCTAGCTTGTAATGCGTAATATTTTTCTCGGAATTATTAAATTTTAGTGAAATTAAATTTTATTAATTTTTATTAATAAAGTTGGTGGATTTTTCTTTTTCCCCATAAAACAGATATTCGAAAATTATAACTCTTTTTTGGCAAAACGAACAATTTAATTAAAAATTTTGGACTAAAAAATCTTTTGCGTGCAGCTGTATTAAATTACACTTTACATATTATTCCACGGGAAAGTAAGTGGAATCTAAGTAAGACAGAAAATTTATAAGCTTTTCAGAATTTTGAATGAATTTCAATTTTTTTTCATGTCATGGGTTTTTTCCTGCAGGTAACTTTCTAAATTTACTTTAAAGCTAAGTAAACTTTACATTTTAATTATTTTATATACATATTATTTTAAAACATCAAAGGTTATGGACTTAATTTGCTATTACTCATTTTGTTTAAAAATTACAATAACATTTTGTTTAAGGGTAACTATTGAACTTAATTCTAGCACAATGTAAAGAAAAATGATTACACATTCATATTGGATTCGCGTGTTCCAACAATATTATTCAGAAAATACTTCCTAATGCGTTATTCAAATTGTTGGAGTTAAGGAACTGTATAAACAGTATCGTGTTGCCAAGTTGTCTATTCAAATCAAATAAACATAAACATGGTTTTTCTACATTTTTTACTAAATTCTTTCTCTTTTCAGATATTTCTAAGGTTACGGAACTCTTTGGTATTCAAAATACTGTTACAAAACAGATAATAAAAAAACATAGTCCACAGAAATCACAATATGTACATACATAAATTTATGATGAAGTTGAAGTACAAAAAATATTCTTTTTCGCATTTAGATAAAAAAAAAAAAGAGTAGAGTAATAAACCAAGAAAATACATAAATATATAAGAAAAATTTTATTCCTCCAATTTTTGTAATGTTGAAACATTTAAGAACAAAATTATTTGTGCATTATTTTGCAAATCTAAGTATATATAAAACGATGTGACATAAAAGCAAGTGAATCACTTGATAAAATCTTATCTGTGAAATAATTATTTTACAGAACAAAATTATAATTACACACAGCTATTTACAAGTCTATATTGTGTGTAAGAAAATAGTTATACATGTGTTTGTTTGCTGATAGAGAAGTAATTTGTAAGAATTCAATGTATTTTTTTATTATAGCATTATTATTTAACTATACAAATTGTTTTTGAAAATTTTAGTGGCAGAGAGCTGATTAAAGCTAACAAGTTTTAAAGCAAAATAAGTATTTTCCTGTGCTGTAGAAAATAACTGAAAGTAAACCATCAAAATGTTTACCTCGCTCATATGCTTGTAAAAAGACTGCATTTTGTTCGATGCATTATATGTGCGTATGTGAAAAACTACATTCAATTAAATATGCAGTAAAAATGTACAGATTGTCAAATGAAAACTATCGAATGAAAATAAATAATGCCTGCCTTTGTTGTAAAGCGTAAAAAATATATGCTCAAAATATATTTGCTTCTTAAAATGTCATTTAGAAAATAATCAGACTTAAAAAGCAGATCTTCCATTTATCCTCAGTTCCATTTAAAGCATCCGACTACTTACAACAGCTTTTTATTTACAAAAAAAATAGAGATAGTGGGATTTTTTGTGGTTTTTGTAATTCTTTAGAAATTTTAAGAAAAATACGCTAAGATTAAGAACAGGAAGAGAAATTATTATTACTAAAATGGGAAAAAATTGGTAAAAATTTACAAAAAATAACATAAACGAGACCCATTCTGTACCAAAAAAATTATAAGCAAATTTTCAATTTTTCAATTCTGATGTGCTGCTAAGTTATTCATTTTTAAAATGACCTTCAGGATAAGATATATTTCAATTTTTACAAAAACTAGAACTCTTTATCTTAGTTATTATATGAAATTGCTTAAAAACAGTGATTATATTAACATAAAGGACTGTAAACTTTGTAATAAAACAGTGATTGATAAATCTGAAGATTAAAACACATCTACTGTTATGCATACCGTACACAAAAATTTCAGTAATTATTTTTAAAATTTTAGCAATCACTGTCCCCGTTTGAGAATTTTCGAAAAAAAAAAAAAAATCGAGTAAAACGTGTTTTAAAGTATGACATCTTGCTTCAAGTTATGGCATCTGCTTTACTAAAACACTAGTAGTTTTTGTTCTAGAGAACGAAAAGTAATAAATCTGGTATTTTTATAAAGTTAATAAAATGGCCTATAAAATAAAATAATAAAAATTCCAATTTTTGGCAAAATTCACAATTTTAGGGTAGTGTCGGATACCTTATACTCTTAACTTCCAATTAAAAGCCCCGTAAACAAATCCTTCACAAACACTCTATCCTGTTTTTTTTTTTTTGCATTTTAAGGTTTTCAGAATAGCTTTACTGAAAGCAGTACGAAGAAAAAATATCTTATTTCGGAAAGACGTATAAATACTTCCAGGGCACTAAACGCACCGGTTGAGCAATACGGATATTTACGCCGGTGGTACTTAGAGTTTTAATTGTACATTATTCATTACATTAAAAACTTTGACTGGTTCATCAGTATTTCCTTAACTCAACTAGTATATTGAATAGAATTGTCTAGTAATGTTTTTCGTATATATTACTTCTAAAATTTCAAAATGCAATTATTCATCTAATGTAAACTGTTAAGTATTTACTGTGTTCTAAATACGAACATTCACAGATCTAAAGTGATATGAGTAGCTATGATCATCTATAACCATCCCATTTGGAACTTTAGTATCTAACCAAATATGACATTAAATTTTTTTAAAAATTTGTGCCTATTGATTTGCATTATCCAAACATCCTAATGAACTATCACGAAGTTATTTAGCTATTTCCATCACCACGTATTAATATTTTATTGGAAACATCTCTCTGAGAGATCGCAATTTGTCATTATATTTTTGATTGGCTTTTGTCTCTATCGATTTTAATTAATAAGTGCTTATACATTCTAGCTTGCAATAAATTCATAAATTAGCAAATATTGCTTTCTGCATTGATTATCAATGAATCGCTTACAAGTAAATGCATAAGACAATTAGGATTAATCGATAATTTGTGCGTGTATAAGGATAGAAAATGTAATGTTGCGTGACTAGTTTATCTCAAAAGGTTTCTTTTGGTCGATAATTTTTTAAGCGATCTATAATTTTCAACTCATTTAGTAGAATGATGAGAGGCTAACCTCTTCATACTAAATTTTGGATGGTAACTGTCTTTCAGTTGTATCAAATACAATACTTCTATTTTAATGAGCTATTGTACTTATCATAAAAATTTAGGTTTAAGGTATTTTAAAATGATCGTTGTATAGTAGAGTAGAATTAATCATTTGCCCTTTTAAAAGAGATATAAGAGAGTTTATTGTCCTGATAATTCTATAGTGCAAGGATTTATTAAAGGTTTCGGAATGGCCTTCCCATTTTTTGCGCAAACATTTTGTGTTACCTCATAAGCATTGCGTAAAGCTTACACTCATGTTTAGTATTTGTAATAATTACTGCTTTGCACTAAAAACAGCCGTAATAAATTCTTACTTTAAATATAACGATACACACACAGAAATTTTAATTAAGTAGCATAATATCATATAATGTAATCACACAGAAAATTATACATAAACTACATTTTCAATATGTATTACTATGATCATCCTATGTTATATTTCAAACAAAAATATGTATAAAATAATTCTAAAATATTTAATGACTCCATGTGCGAATCATGCGACTCTATTGGGGGACGTGACCCCTAATTTAAGAAACATTGCTATTGGGCAAACATTATTCAGCAACCTTTTAGCTTGGCGTGCCAAACCAACATACCAATAAGATTTAACATGCCACACAGTGAGATATTTTTGAAACAATTCGATTCTCGAAATATATAAGCTGAGTTAGAGAATAGAAGTCAATAACATATATTTACAGTTTATTATATATTAATTTTGCATCATTTAAAGATATTTCTTAACATAAAAGGAAACAGCATAAAATATAACTGTTTCTTCAACAAAAATAAAAAATAAATAAAATTTTATACAGTATTATTTATAAACATATTTATTAAAACAAGTCTTTTAATAAATAAGTAAATCTCTTCGACAAAAATAAAAAATAAATAAAATTGTATACAGTATTATTTTTAAACATGTTTATTAAAATAAGAATTAGAAACACATAAATACTTCTCTTTATATAGTTAATTAAATATAATAATGCTAACATAGTGCTTGCACTTCTCTATTTCCTTATCGATAAATCATGGGTATAATTTGTGACTTTGAATTTGGAACGATTCTGAACATTTAGTTTTTGAATATTCCTCGTATGAAAAAAATTTTCCTTGTTGACACGAAATATTTTTCATATTATAAAATAATTTTTACTTAGATATGTAGAACCAAATACGGAAAACAGACTACATGCAATTTTCTCTTTGCAAACAATTAAATCATTCAATAAATCCCATTTAGTAATTTACAAAATAATTGTAAATGTGTTTTTAAAGTTATATTTCAGTTTTTTTGTAATTACGTAAATGTTCATGACTTTGAAGATGTTTGTCAAATAAGGTCCATTACAAATTAATCAACTTACATCTACTCAAAAATTGAAAAGTTTTTAGATTAGCACACAGTTCCTCTAATAATTGTATTACGCACCACATGTGGAACGCGTGCCGTAGGATGCGGACCCCTACTATAGAGCAGTGCCTAAAATAAATCCAACAGTTGATTTGAAATTCTTTGAAAACTATATTAAGTAATAGTTTCTATACAGATTATTTGCACTGCGTTGGTTGATTACTTATATAAATTATGTTATTTCTCGTTTCTAGATGTCATTCTTCGATTAAATTCTTCATGAAGAGGCTCTATATATTTCATCTAAAATATAGTACAATACTTGAATTTCGAAATTTTTAGAAATATTCTGTAGAAATTTATTTATTCAATTTACTGCGAATTTGTAATTCACTGTGATTTTCTAAATAAAACTATTTTTATTTAAAAATTTACATAACTTCAATCAGCTACTTTTACAAATGGATTTTATTTAGAGATTGAAATGTACATAAATAAATATCTGATGAGGATCACAAAAAGCACCGTTGGGGTCATTTTGATTTTGTTTTTAATTCCTCATACGTTTCAACATACAAGCTTACAACGCGGCTCATATTATTTTACTTTTTCTAAAATGCTCCTATTCATACTGATACAACTTTTTATAATCCAATTTAATTATTAATATAAAAATCATAGAATTACCTAAAAGAGTCAAAAGGGGTCATTTTGGTCCTCATAAGGAAAATGACAGATTTTCCAGTAAATGTCTGTTTTAAATTTCATGATACGTATTCTTTTTTTGTGTGTGTCTATGGGGATATACACAACTATCATGATGACAAAGAGGAGAAAACTGAATTCAAGTTTCGCTTCGTTTAAATGACGTATAGGGATGAACGAGACTATTCCCTTAATTCCGCACACCTTCAATTAGTAGCGTTAATTGGTCTCTGAAAAGTGAACGCATCTGAGCTGTAATGGTCTTGCAGTTGATAGCGTAAATTGTCATAATGTATCATCTTCTGAAAACAATGACAGTGGTGCTGTAAAACGTTCTGGCAATGTGAATTTCTAGTAGTTTGTTACTCAGGACGCTCACGCGGATATGGGCCTAATGAAAGTACGATGAAATAATGAATCTCAAATTATTCTGCTTTCATCAGTAACGATAAGAACACATGATCCAACGGTATTCTTTGGAATTCAATGAACCTTATCAGCCCCGCTTCCACTACGGCGCATGCCAGATTGCAATATTTCGACAAATGAAAGTGGATCATCGCCTTTTGTTAGGCGTAACATTGTGTCCTAATCTGCCTTTGCTTGTCATTTTATGGTGAAATGAAGCAATGGTGATATGTGTTCAAATATGTGCAGTTGTTTCAAGCACAACGTCAGCTAGAAGATGATATGAACTGGCATGTCCCTTCTTTTTATTATATACCCGTAGGACATTAGGTCATTCACAATTCTGTTTAAATGAATTCTGGTGCTAAAATTAGGGCCATCTTTGTTCAAAATAACAATTCCATGCAATATTTTGCTTGAAATTATGCGATATCTCAGATTTTATGTGCAAAGTAGCAAAGAAGAGCACCTTATCACTAACAAATTTGCTATACTTAGTACTAACTGATTAAAATTTATTATTTATGCTGTAATTATAAACAGGAAGTAACCGTTGAGGAACAGTTGTTTCTGTTTAAATCAAGATGCTGATTCATCCAATACATGGCAAATAAGTCTGGCAAATTTAACATCTTTTGAAGCAACTGGCGTAACATTGAAATATGTTTTGAATGGCTATCATGGTTTAAGCAAGGATAAAAAGTGGTAATTTGACTTACACATTGAAAAAAGTGTATTAACCAGTTCATATTTTTTTGCATTGTCCTTTACATTGCTGATATAAATTACTGGACAATTTTTAAAGTTATTTTAAGATATTTTAATTTCACATCGAGAATTCATTCTTGCGATCATAGTAGAACTATAAATCGGTGTTTTGTACAACAGATGCCCCAACTGATCCCGGTCAAACCTTCAAATACAAAAATGTGCCTTTCTACACTGCAATGGAAAAGAAATTTAACCTGCAAAATGTAGTGGTATGTCATAAACGCTATTTGTTGTAAATGTGTTGATATCCCTGTCAATTGAGAATCGGCTGATGTCTAACTTTGGAGCATGTTCTGTGCAAATTTGTGTAATTTGCATTTGTAACTTTTGCTTTTTTTACTTTTAGCACTTCTTCTAAAGAATATTGCGTAGTAAAATATATTGCACTATAAATTGTCTCATTTATATATTTCATTTAAATAAACTATAAGTATGGGGAACCACCAAACTCTAAAAACTTAATAAATAAATTATAAAAATTTTAAAAAACCTTGAAAAACTTTTAACATCTGCCAAAAAAAGAAATAATTTACTTTGATAGGGATTGGATTGATTCTTATAGTCTAAACGATGAATTAAGGTAAGTCCAAATTCCAGTTTTTCTAGTTTTAAAATTTGATTTTAGAACTTAAAGCTTCTGAAAATGCAAGGCATTCTATCTAGTTCATTCATAGCTTAAACTCTCGAAATTTTTCATTTAATCTAAATCTATTAGTTTCATAAAAATTCCCGACATTTTTGTAAACAAAACTTTCACATACGCAGCATTATTACCTATTGTCAGCTAGAAAAATAGCCAGTGCTGATAAGTAACATTTCCTTCCCACATTTTTAGTGAGTGCCAATTTGTCAATAGTCTCGAGTATTTCGCATATTTTATATTTTAAAATTAATTTAAATTTCATAAACCTTTCTGGCATTCAATAAATAAATAAAATGATTGTTAAATTATTGTTCCATTAAGTGTTTCTTACAAAAGTTTCTTAAAATACCATGTGATATATTACACAGTAGTTATCAGAAAACATCGAAAATAATAAACGGATTCTTGTTTATTCCTTATATTCCAAAGACGAAGCGTTATGTCGTATCAAAACAAATTGAAGAATAATTCCTCCGAATTTAAATGGAAAAATATTCCACGTTTGATCTACAGTTCCTTCTGTTCCTCATTTTTCAAAACTGGAGCATTATTGACGCGCATCTTAGAAACTCCAGGAAAAGTGATTGAGTAGGGATTTTTTTCCCTCAATATGAGTAGTACTCTGGAAAAAAATGGTTGTCATCATCTGGGAAACTCATCCATCACTTTTCAAATTGAAATACCAAAAGGAAAAAACTGTTATAGAACGAAAAAATAAGAGCTTGAAAAACAACTTTGGACTCTAGAATTGGAAAAATAGAAGTATTATATCGCGTACACGCGGGATTGATTATATTTCACATACAAGGAATACGTGATGCAATTTCTTGTTTGATACCAAGAGTTTGCTGACTTTTGAAGTTTTTTGCTTAATGTCGAAGCAAATAAAAGTTCATTTACACATTAGATATAGTTTAATAAATTACGTTTTATTACATGTTTATATAAACGTGTAAATATTTAAATAATTAAATTTTTTTTAAAAAAATATTTTGTTTGCTATTTTTAAATGTACTTTAATAAATTCATTAATTTTTTTTTAACTTAGATCACTTTTATAAATCATTTTAAGAATTAATAAGAAGTTTAGATTAATTTAAATAAAACATTTTGTTTCAATGGTATGGATAAACTTAAACATCTATTAAGATTAAAGACAGCTTAATTTTAATTTAGCTTTATTTTATTAGTATGTTACCAATATTTCTATAAAATTCTAGAAAATATAAATGTATACAAGTATTTATAAACCTAAGTATAACTAAGCAGAACAGTAAAATATATTAACAAAAAGTAATACATTACCAATTTCTTGGAAAAAGAATGCAGGTTCAAACAATGTTTTTAGGCTAGTCAACTTTCACCTTTAATTTGTCTATATTACTGGACTATAGGGTAAGGAGGATATTATTATTTAGAATCAGTTAGTTAAAGTGTTGATAAAGTATACTAAATGAATGGATAAAAAATTGATACTATATATATATATATAATAACGTGATCAATTTCGTTAAGCCAAAAGAGGTTGCAAATGCTGCGTTACACATTCAATAGTAGCAACCCTTCCCAAGGACTTCCGAACACAAAATTAGTAATAAGAACATTTGGCGAAATATTTTGAATTGGCGATGTCTTTTCGTTTAGCGAAATGAATCGACGACATAATACATAAGTACTAAAAGTTTTTTATGCAAAAGAAATTTAACATCAGATTACTACGTTTAATTTCTGAATTACATCATTACTAATAATCTAGTACTGGCTTCCGCCGAATAAAATAGTTAACAATAAGTTAGCAAAATGTTTTGTAAATTGTGTAAATAGTGAAATATATATATATATAGGTTAAGTCTATAATATATATATTCTGATTTATTTTGAACTTAGTATATGTTTAGCATTCCCATAACTATATGTAGTGTGCAGCAAATATATTTCATTTTAAATATTCTAAATATATTTCCCCTTTTAAAATTTTTAAAATTTATATTATATGTAACATTTTCTGGGACATTTTCAAATGAAAATCTGACAAAGTCGTTGCTTTTATAAAATAAAACATTCTTTTTCAGAAAAAAAAAAATTTATTTTTTTTACATATTCAACAAGCAGTACAAAAAGTACAATTCATTAAAACAAATGTGAATAACACATTTTTTATGAACATTTATGAATACGCTAGGGCTTGCACACACATAGATATACAATATATTTCGAAATGTAAGATATTAATTTAATTATAAAAAAGATCGTCAAAATCCAAGGTCATCTTACCGGGGAAATGTAAAAATTTGACTGAATTTTTGTTCGTAAGCGGATTTTACTGCTATTGCTGTAAATTATTTGCCTTGCTCATTACTGACTAGTGGCAACTTAAGTATATATACCCTTATATTTCTTACTACATAACGATTCTAGTTCTGTATCTGTACTCGTTTTGCAAAGTTAGTTTTTTTATCAAGCCAGCTACTCATCTCCCCATAAAAGTTTTTTTTCACTGGGATTTTTTAATAGCGTCCTTATTCGTTCTTTAATATATTACAATCTTAATATCTGCGTCGAAAGCCCTTTCTGGAGCACTTTTAACTTGAAGGCTACTTCCTTTCGTTGGCTCCATGTTTAGGCTAAAACATTTTAAAATATTATCATGATTATACTTATATCATATATAGCCGTCCTACCGCGTTGAAAAATTACACGCTGTATCTGTGAGAGTATATTCGATTCAGTTAAAAAAAAAACTTGCGTTAGGTTAATGAAATATTTCCGATATAATTTATTTTATGCATTATTATTGTAACAGGTATATTTTACTTCATTCATACTCCATCTTTCCTTTTTTTTCTGATTTTAACCCTTTCTTCTGATTAATCTCTTTAAGATTTAGAAAAATATTAAGAATAAAACAATTCACATAATTAGCTACATTTTTTATTAATATGTTGTAATAACATAATTATCGACTATGTTTCCTATAATGGACAAGATTTACAATAAATGTTTACATGTTATTATCAGTGAAGTTCCTGATAAAATGCATATCTTGTCTCAGTATTTGCATCAGACGTCGTCAACCTGTGGCACGCGGGCCAAATATGGCTCGTGGTTGGATTCTCAGTAACACTCTTTAATTATATTGAATGAATACTTATATTTCATGTTGCTTTTTCTTAATAAATATGTAATACGTATTTTGTTAAAATATGTATTTTATTTTTCTTAATAAAATTATACGAACCCAGGCCTTCCGGTCTGGAGTCCAATGCTCTAACCACTAGGCTACCCACGGCCCTTGTATTAGATGTATGCCAATTTAGTGTAGATAATTAATATCTATATATACATATACATTATGTGCGTCAATTTTATCAGAGAATAATCCCATTTGTGATTATGTAATTTATTTTAAAATATGTGCTAAGCAAAAAAACTGATATTTTATTACATCAAACAGTTTTTGAGCTGTTTGTGAAGTATAAATAGATTCATATACATAAACATACTCCTGCTTGTTTTTCTACAAGTAAAAAATTAGAATTATACTGTGTTTGTAAATTGTTTTACTATTTAACACTTTATATGCCTTTTACTTCATTCACTCTAAAACAAAATATTTTATTATGCATTGTTTGTGTAGCTTCTGGTTTACACGAAACAAATTTTGGCTTTAAATTATGTAAATGGTCTCGGTAATTAAACAGCCGACTTAATATTCGTCTACGTTTAAACGACATGAGAATAAATTGCTGCTATAAAGTTACGTTTTGCTTGAAACATTTAAATTTTGTTTTCTTACATCTTCAAAAGGGAATATATTAATATTCCTAAGCTTCCATGTTGTGTGAAGCAAATTGTTTTGAAATGCATGGGGAAATGGTTTCTGTTCTTTGCTATTCGATGCTTTTAAAGTTCCATTAATATCAAGAAATACGTTTGAAATTAAAATGTGTTTCAGTTGCAGTTACGTATGTTACGTAAAGCTACGAATTTCACTGAAGACTTTTATATTAAAGGTTAAACATTGCAACTGCAGATGAGTTGACTTCCATTTTTGATAATATACTTCACAGGTTTAATTTTCAATTGCTTTGGGGAAAATGTTTCATTTATTCTGCTGTCGATAAACTATTTTTATTCTGTTTGATATTTACTTCACAAAAGGTAGAAAAGATTTAATTAAAAAAGTATTGACGCCAATGGAATACTCCTTCAGTTATATATATTGCAAGTTCTAATAAAACATTTCGTAAAAATGATATTTTCCAATGAACTAAGCAAATATATGAACTATTCATTAAAAAGATACGTTTAAAAAAATCCTCCAACTATACGTATAAATATATATACTGTTCATTCCACATGTAGTTTTTGCCCTAAATTTAAAAAGAAGTTTGGATTATGTGTTGTATTGTATTATTGTGACACAAATTTTGCTTAAGGGAAAGGTTAGGATCCTACAAAGCAATGTTTAATCCTTTATCACTTTGTTAAATCAGTGATAGATTTAGAAATCATTAGAGTTATCCATTTTAGTACAAAGACGCTTTATTTATGTTTCCTGAATAGTTCTATGTTTCAGACTCTTGGTGATTTTATTATTAATTTAGCTCCTATTTTTGGGGGAAATGGATCTATTAGTTACCCATTTTAAATTTATATATATTTATATATATATAATATTTTTCTACAACTTTATATCATTCTTATATGCAATTTCTTTCTTCCCTTTATACATTTTATTCACATCACGCTCATCTGGATTTGTTGTGCTCTATCATCAACTAAATCGGGATCAATACAGTTCGCACAAGAAGAAGTTGTCAAAGGATATGTTTATCGAATCCCAAGCACGTATACATGACTTTATACTAACACATATACCAGCATGGATAGAAATAATAATCGCTGTCTGGTGAAGAAAAAAATATCTAATTTTTTTATTTAAACCCATTATATATATATATATATATATATATATATATATATATATGTAATTATAATACACAATAAAATAACATGACAAGAGTTATATCCATGAACTAAGCCCTTAATTAATGATAACTACCAAATTTACTAAAAAAATATTGACAAATAAACCATAGGCATTTAGCTGAACATTAAGAAAAAGAACGAGCTCAAACAGATTTAATTTAAGTTATTTAGTGCAATTTTTTACATCAGAAAAAATTATCTGTGGCTTGTCATTTTTTACAAGCCTGTTTCTAAAAAATGAATTTTCATTAAAATCTATATCAATTTTTATTTGGGTGTCTAAATATCTTATATTTTTGTTTTGTTTCACAAAGAGATTCGTATACAGATCTAATTTTATTTTCGTAAATTATTTGTAAATTTCAAAACTGAAATGTAATAGAATTATATTTTAGAAATAAAACATAGAAAAACTTCTTTAGACGCTTAGGCCATCGAGTATTTGAAGTGGGTTGTTCTTAAAAGCAAAGACTAACTTATATAAATAAACATTGATTTAATTGAAGTTGCTTCAACTTTCATAATAAAAACCTATAGTACTACAAATATTGCTATCTCATACAGGACAAGAATTACATTAAAGACATAAATCCTAATCATGTTCTACTTCAGGTTGTACCTATATTAAACTTATCTTAATGAGCATGTAAAAATAACACTTGATAAAAAGGTAGACAGAAAGAAGAATCTAAGCAAAAGTGCAACAAAAAATGTGCTGAAAAATAATATATACATATATTTTTTTTCAAACAAACTAATACATGGTTCTTCATAATACATTTTGTATGTTTAAGGATAAAATAGAAGATTCACACAGTGTAAGATGACTGAATTGCTTAATAATGCATAAAATCGGATATTATTAGGTGAGAAGCATTGTTATCAGGAAAAAAAAACAACCCCAAAATGTCCAAATATATTTATGCTCAAATTATTTATGAGATTTGACATATGTTTGCAACTCAAAAATTCTAATTTCGAATAGTAAATGATTTATTAAAATGCAGTATTGTAGATTTTCGGATCACAATCATATATGGCTTTGCAAGATTTCAAACTTGATTTTAAGAACAAAGTCCCAATCTCATAGAACATTTTCTTAGTTGTAAAATTATCCATCTATGAAATTGGTTAATATAATTGTAAGACATTTATTATTTAATAAGTTGCATTCTTAAAATTCAGAAATCTTTAATTAATTCGCTATATTCACTTAAACATAGAAAAATAAACATATTTCTTTTCGTCATTGCACTGTCGTACATGAAGCATACAATAAGGATGTAAAATATATAGATTAAAACAAAAATCTGCAGTACACATAATAAGATTTTTCGCAATTTTGGAATCAAAATGAGAAATGGAAACTTCTGTAACATTCTATCTGAAAGAAGTGTTCATTTACTTAGCTTTTTAATTGTCGGGCCCTGGATTATCTTGGGCACGGCACTAGTGCCCCAAAATGCCATACTCGAGATTATCTCGGGCAAGGTACTATAGTGCTTTAAAGTTTCAAGCCTGTACAAAGTTTCCTGTACAAGCCTGTTTAAAGTTTGAATACGGGGAATTATCACTTTTTTGTAAAGGATCTTATTGTTATCCTGAATAAATATTGAGAGAAATTTGTTTTGGCTTCATCTATTTGCCAAACCCGAATCTATATAGGGAAATGGTAATTTGGGCTCAATTCAATAGATGGTGTTTGATGAGAAGTATTCATGATTCAGCTGTATTTGATCAATATCAAATATAAAAATAAATAAAGATATACTCAAGTCAAAGATTTTTTGGGACTACAATCTAACTATCGGGGGTGTGGACCGCTGTGATCAGGAAATATACCCTTACACCCGACAATCTGAAAAAACACCAGAAATAATAATATATAAAAAAGATATTTTTACATTTCCAAAACAGGGTATTTTGTAACTTATTATTGTTCTATAAAATTTAAGTTAAGAAATGTATCACATTTTTGGAATTTCGAATACAAGTTGTAGAAGAGTTTTTTTTATAAATATCATGATGCAGCTTCTGGAAAAAGAATACTGACAGACCAGATACAATAAATAAACTATCACATCTTTGTGAATGGCATTTTATATTCCATATTCCTCCCACTCCTGCGAAACGTGAGCCTACAAGACAGTACAAAGTTTGTACTTCAAAACTGGATGCAAATGGAAAAAGATAAGGAAGAAAGCATGATTCTGGTGTAATGATTGTGGAGTAGGTTTGTGATTGAAAAATTATGTCCAATTGTACAACACAAAAGTGAATTATTAAACTACTAATAGAAATTCATTTTTATTTTATTTTTTTAAAAAAAATAATGCTTTATCGGAAACGAATTAACTACTGCCACGCTGAGTGGCAGCCATCTCAAGCGAATATGAAGTTGCTATAAAACCTTAACCATTTTTATACATGTAACTCAAAATATCAATTTTTTAGCACTAAGTATATGTTATTCTGTACTAAACATTTGATTTTTTGCATAAAAAATGTCAGTTTATATACTCGAATCATCAAAATAATTTGACAGTTAAAGAGTTCTAGATATATTTC
Organism: Trichonephila clavata; assembly: GCA_019973975.1. Classification (NCBI taxonomy): domain Eukaryota; kingdom Metazoa; phylum Arthropoda; class Arachnida; order Araneae; family Nephilidae; genus Trichonephila; species Trichonephila clavata. The sequence continues at coordinate 56,060 of BMAO01004314.1, read as the reverse complement.
AAAACAGTATGTGAGCATCATAAATAGAATATCTGAAGATATATTAGTGATACTTTCTTAAAGGACAGCAGAAAAAGTTCATTTTTGTAATAACCTATTTTGTATGAAATGTGATTATGTGTGTGTGTTGTTTCATATTAAGACAGACTCTGAAGAAAACGAAAATTAAATTTTCGAATACGCTCCATTACAGTGATTTTTCCTGAAAGATTATTAAAAAAAATATGTGTGATAGCAATTGTTTCCTTTTAAAAAGGCATTTGGAATTATCGATGTGAATAGAAAAAAAATAAAGAATAGTTTTACATCTTAGGAACTATAGATCAATTGATATATCTCATAATTAAAAATCATCGAATAAAGTCTTTCTTTTTCATTCCATACGTAGGGACTTGCAATTATTTATGGTCGTATTGTCTAGTTAATTCATTCTAAAAGAAACATTTTATTTCAGAAGTATATTTCATGGAATTTATTCATAAAAATAAAATCAAAACCTGGGCAATCGGAATTATCAATAGATTAGGAGATGAGCCGTGTTCTTTCATTCTTTAAAAGTAGTTTAAAATTTACAGGAGCACCCATATTAATAAACAAATTCCCTTTGTAATTTTTGCATAGAGTAACAAGTATACTTTGAGTTTTTTTCTTTTATTCATAGTACACATCAATGTATATAAAATTTTTGGCCAATTAGTTTAAAATATTCATATTTTTACTATGAAATTATTTCATTTTTGCTTTATGTTTAAATTATGTAATTATTAAAATATAAAGTAAGAATTCTGTTTAAAAATTGTATACAATTTTTTAAAAAGAATTATTAAAATTTATATAAATTTTTGGGGAAAAGTAAGAGGCTATATTACTTTTAATATCTTCCTGAAAGATTTTATTATTATTTTCAAATAATATTCCTTATTAAGTTATAAAGAATATCACTAGAAAATAATAAAATCTTTCTAAAGCAAAACAGCCCTAGAAATATAATAAAGGAATGAAACACAAATATAAGTCAAAGTTTTTTTTTTTTTTACAATAATCACTTTCTATGTTAAAAGAAATGATCAAAACGGACGAAAAAAATACATATTTTCTTTTTTTTCTTTTCAACTTTGGAGAAACATTTTTCCCGCAGGCTCCGGAAAAATGTTTCTGATATTCTAGAATCCTAAACAACGGACCTAATAGTCACATTTTCCTGTTCCCGACTTCTTCGAATAATGATGATGCAGGCAGGTCCCCAAGGTCGGACATTATTGAGAAGCCAGATACCACGTCCGGTTATTTACCCTCCCCTGACTTTTCCTCTGTACCAATTTCGGTACTGGAGCGAGAATGGGAAATTGAAAATCAATGGCCTCAGGCATGGCTGCTCAGCGCGTGCTTGTAATTGCGTCCAATTTACCTTCTCCTCAATCGTGGGTACAAAATTTGAACTCAACGTTTTAGCAGGCACGTGGTGAAAACATGTTTTGTGTTTAGTTTTGTTAGTGTTCTTTTTCTCGTCTAGGGAATTTTTGCTATATTTTCTGTTGGTTGATTTTTGTGTTGATTTCATGTATTGGAAGTTTTATTTACTTCTGAGAACATACAAACGTTTTTGTGAGATCAGGTATTTCTTAATACCATTAAAAATAAAGGAAGTGGTTTTAGAACAGGTATATCTTGGTACAAGAAAAAAGGCATCGGTTTTGATTAAATATACCTGGTACTGGAAAAAAATAGAAAAGTGTTCAAATATAATAATAAAACTCACTTTAATCATTTTAGTGGTAGTAGAAATAAATAACACATTGGGGTTTTAAATAAAATCTTATTTGTATAGAAATAAAAAAACTTAAACGTACCACACACGATTACAATTTTCATAATTATATTGTATTTTTTTTATCTGAAAATATATTTGTCTTAGCCAGTGTATAATATATAATGAGGAAAAATCATTTTAACTTCAGCAACATATAATATGTGTGATATTGAATAATATAATTTGAAAATTCTCACAAATAAAATTAATATTGCAAAAGCGTGTAAAAATAGGTTTTTGGATAGTTTTTTTAAAAAAAATTTAATAAGAACTATGGAACTGTAATATAATTCGTTATGCTCTTTGTTAAAATAGTAACATACATAAGTCAATTTATACTTTTTACTTAATACCCTATAATCTTTTTTGAAAATAATAAAGTAGTAAATAATATTGGGTCTAAAATCTGAGAAGTTCGAAAAGGGCAAGAATTACGAAACTACGAACACAAAAGCAACTACAAAACACGAGGCACACCACCGAAATTCTGTATTCTGTTCCGGTGCTTTTACACAATGTAAATGATAATAAATAAATTCTTAATAACACGCATCATATTTATATTCTTTTTCTAGCTAGTTCTACTAAATAAGTTATTTTGAAACATATTTCACTCAAAATGAATCAAAATAGAGTGTTATTATATGTAGAAGAGTAAGTGTCAAAAAGTAAAAAGACTTTTGCAATTTCTCTTTCCGAGGTTTGGCAACAGCCCTTGTATCCAGCGCTGAATGAGGGGTAATCGGCAACACTTCTAGACAACGTGTCACTCGTTTTCCTTTGTAGTAGTTGGAATGTAGCACAGAACTTTCAACATATCAGCTCAATTGTTGATCTGCACCTAGCAGGAAAAAAGGGCAGTGATTCACTTTTTGTTTGAAGAAGGTGTAATACTTTCAGAAAATATTCGAGGTATGCATGCACAGTATGGCAACAGCTGTTTATCATGAAGCAAAATCTACGATTGGATCGAACGCTTCAAACAAAGCAGAACTTCTTTATGTGATAAACGTCGGGATATCCATCGATGTCAACCACTGAGTATCGTCGTTATTGATGGTATAGTTGTGAAAGGGATGGCTAGTACTTTCTAACACATGTAAGCACATGTCTAACATGTTTCGCAAATGAAAAGCAATCACAGCCCTACTTTCCACCTTGGTGCAGACTCACATTGAAGCGGTCATGTTGAACGGTCTGTTACATTTCAACGACTACAAAGGAAAATGAGTGACACCTTGTATAGAAAGTGTTACCGACTACTCTTCATTCAGCGCTGGTTCCAAGGTTTGGTCAAACCTTGGAAAGAGAAATTACAAAAGTCCCTGTACTTTTGACGAACCATCGTATATATATAATAATATAATATATAAATATATATATGCATATATATATATATATAGTTTTTTCAGTTGTACAGTTTATAGATAGATGGCGCCTCTAGCTAAGTAATTTTGTAATAATATATTTTATTAAAAATTAATCGTTTATGCCTGGATGGTATTTTTATTTTCTATAAAATTTTAAAATAAAATATAGAATTTTTTAAAAGTATAGATATAGTAATAATGCTACTTTATCAATGCATAATAATTATATGCGTTACTGTTATTGTCCATAAGAGGCGAATATGTATTCACGTGGTAAGTCTTCTATTAGTTTAGCTTTGATTTTAAATATTTTAGTAATTATTAAAGGCTATAAAATTATAGTATTACATTAATAGATTATGGATTTATCTATAATATAGTTAAACTTCTCTAGAAATTTATTGCTTTCCCTATGGCCCAGAATACTGGCAAATTCAGGTGAAGGTTGGCTAGCCAAAAAACTTTGTTTAAACCTGCATTCCTAGTTCCTAAGGCTTTGAGTTTGCTTTTAGTATTTTTGTGGCTAAATCTTTTCTATTATGACTATAGTTATCTTAGGTATATAACTATTTTTAGTATATTTAGTAAATATATATATATATATATATATAATTCATAGATATACACAAAATATTTATAAACCTAACATAACTGGTCAATATAGTAAAAAGTATATTAACGACAGTAGTACTATAGCAAACTCCTGGCCTTAGGAACCAGGATTGCAGGTTTAAAGAAAGTTTTGCGGCTAGACAACCTTCACCTGTATTTGCCAATACTCTGGGTTATATATATTGTGTATAATAAAATTATACACAACACACACACACACCACACACACACAATCTATATATATATATATATATATATATATATATATATATACCAGAAAAGAGAAAACACCTCACAAAAATTAAATTAATAAATTAATCTTTTTGGAAAAAAATTTAAAATTTGTGAATGAAGGAATGAATATTTTAAATAGAGGATTTAAGTTGCAATTATCATTAAGGGGAAAAAGATCGACCCATCGGCTATATCTAACTATTAATAATAAAGGTTAGATTTAAACGGAATCAAGTATATTCAGCTTTGCTTCAGCACATTTAATTCTTTCAATTGTTGGAGAATTATAAAGTAAAAAAATGATTTTTTACTAAGACAAGGGTCTAAATATATAAAGGGTGTTATCGAATTTGAACGACAAATTCAGAATGGTGATAGTAGGCAGTATGTGGAGGACAAATCTCCACAAAGTATGAGGTCACGAAACCAAGTTTAGTAGGTGAAAATCTCAAAAACATTTATAAAGAGTGCGTTGTGAAGTGGAATGATAAGGGCAATAAGAAGTATTAAATGAATTTATTAGACATAAAGCATGGTTAGAATACAAACAATGCCTCCCAGCTGGACGTCAGAAATGCAAAGACAAATTAAGACACATGGATCATTCAAAATCTTGGCCGTAGGTCCAGCACAGACGACACCTATGGATGAAAGGTTATCGGATGCGTTCAAGCAAATCTGGAGTACCGGTGATGTCATCTGAAGTGACGACGCTCTGTGTCTTAAATCATCCACTGTAGCTAATGTTATCTCACACACAAGCGATTTCAGTTGGCCCCAGATGAAGAAATCCAAGGAAATGTGTCCCGGTGAACCTGGAGGCCAAGCAATAGGCCCACTGCGTTTAATTCACCTCCCGGGATCTGTAACATGGAGGCGGTTGTTCACCGCAATCGGAAAAATGTGCTAGTGCACTACCATGCAGGAGCCATGCGTTGTGGTACTCAGTGGTTGGTTCACTCTGCAGTAACATTGGAAAAAGTAGGAAATTTGCATACACGCAGGTTTATTTAACCCTCTCTATCATGGCAATCTAAATCCCCTCATTCTTTTGGTCACTCTCTTCGTCAGGCTCATCGTCCTTCCGATGGCTGGCTAATGCCATAGCGATTGGATGTGTTTGCGACCTCAGGTTCTATGGTGATTTGTCATTCTCATCCTCCTTATTATCACCCCTCTGAATTTGTCGGTTGAATTCTACAACACCCTGTGTATGAATTCTAATGTAAGAAATAGTGGTATTTTTATTAAGCATGAATATTTAAGTATAATTTATTTGTTATTCATCAGCATCTACAATCAAATATATCTAATAGTTGGTTTAGTAATAAATGATTTGAAAAAAAATCACAATAATTTAGCACTTTAAAAAACATGATTTGATAATGTTATTTTCTGTATAATCTTATTGGTTGCTGCTGCAATTTTTTCTTGTTTTGATTATTTAAAATATGCTATTTTAATAAGTGTTTTTTGAATATTACTTGCTGATGCAAAATAATTTGCAGTTCTGTTTTTCAGTTTAAATGAAATTAATATATATTTTATATTCATAAGCAAAAACAATTTCATAAAGTCTACTTCATTATGTTGAGAATTTTTAAAAATATGAAAATGAATTCTTGTCACATTCAAAGAGTGATTTTACGGAAGAATAAAAAAGAATTTAAATGAAGAATAAAACTTATTTTCCACTTTAATGAAGAATAAAAAAATACTCTCTTAAGCTTTCAGCTTTACAAATATTTCAGAAAAGTTATTGGTATACAGCAATTCCAAATTACAAATCCTTTATACAAATAAAAAAAAAAGATTTATCTTAACAACTATTAGCAAGAATCTCAAATTTGCATTTATATTACCCTGTTAACTTCTTCACTGAATCTAACATTAATAAAAATGTATAAACACATGAATTTATTCAAAGACTCTAACATAACAAAGGGAATGGAAATTCGTTGTTTCTTTCTATTCTTACATGAAATACGATTGGGATTTTTTTTTGTTGTTTTGCAAGGTAGCTTCAATTTCTATTAGAGTACAGAGAAAATTATTTTCCAACTTAGAAAATAAGTTCAGCATTTTTATATCTTGATAAACATTTAAGGACGGTATAATACATTTCATATTCATAAATTTATCATTTACTGCATACAAATATTGAAAAACAACAACTAATTGCTTGCATCAAATGTGTTTTACATTTGTAAATGTAAGCAATTCAAAATTACTGAAAAAGAATAGATAATTGTATATAAAATGTTCTTTGCTACTGATATTCTTCTAGCAATTTATTTAAAATTTAATTCTGCCATAAAATATATTACATCTACATATTTGAATTGTGTATAACTTAAATTTATTCTTATGCTATTACATATTATGGAATATATTTTAAAAAAACATTCCACAGAAATTTCCTAATTTAATTAAATTTGAAAGTTCTTTAGAAATTTATTTAAAATCCATTCAGATTCATGTCTTTTTCGTATATAGAAGCCTTACAGATATAAATAATTATTCACAGTTCTGTTATTTACACTATTTTCACAATAAATTTACTAAGTACAAAGCAGCTTTAAGCATACACATGTCTTATTTTTTTACTTATTTTTCTAAAATAATATAAAAAAAAACCGCGTCTGCCTTAATGAATGTTGTCATTTCTTCCTCCATTGTCAGATCTTGTTTATTACAGGCTTTTGATATCTATACAAAATGTGCATTAAATATTCATATGCTTTAGTTCATTTGCTCTAATATTTACGTTTTCTTACGATAAACGACGAAAACTTTTTACCATGTATGAGTTTTTACTTTTTTCTTTAGATTCTTTCTTAATTTATTCTTGGGTAGTTATATATTTATATGCATTAAATGATGTGCAATTTATTCAATGGTAGAAAAGGTGTTACGATATGAAAAATGTTTTATAACTCACTTATTTATGAAGCGTTTTATAAATCACTAATTTTGTTTAATACTGATTAACTTCCCTAGATATTTTAAGAGCTTGATAAAATACCAAAGCTTTAAACATTTAGCAGTAAAATAGCAAGTTTCCGATTAAACTGGTTAATTTATGTTAGGAAAATCTATAGAAAAACTTGATATCTCAGAACTTTCATAATATATTTGCATCTTATGCATTAACCATTGCGCCGTTTCCAATGGGCGGAAAAAATGAAATAAAAAATTTTAAATTACTTTTTGGAAAGTTTTAGATTTTTTCTTATGTCGGCTTAAGTAGTCTGGATCACCTTTACTTTAAAGAAATATGTTTCATTTTTATCAATCGTAGAAGTTTTACCAACTGATGCGCACAAGAGAAAAACCCCGTATAGAACCTAAAATTGCGTATGTTTGCTATTACAATCAATGCTGTATTGGAATGGTTCTAATAGGTGAAGAATCCCAAGTCGATAAAATTCTAACGGTTTGAAGTGCATAAAGTCTAAAAGTCTTAGATAACAGTTTTCACTTCGTAAGAACACCAAAGCTCGTTTTTTTTTTGGTGAGAAGGGGAAGGATTGTCTATGTGTAATAGGAGATAGTTAATAAGCGTTAAAGTTACAAAAATAAAGATGGAAAATCAAAATTTTCCAACCATAGACCATTATCTTTTGTCAAGCGATGCCAGCAGTATCTATGTGATGAAATACATCACAGTGACGATAGAAGACGATGATCTTTTCGCGATCATTGCAGATAGCAGCTTTCTAACCGTTAATCTTAAATCTGGCACTAATGATAAGGTTAACTACGTGGCAAGATCATCCTAAGAAATATACCCTACACAACCATACACATCCTTAGTAAACATTCTTGGGATGAAGCACTAATTTCGACATGAACTCCGGTGGTTCAAAAGGCCAAAAACGCAGTCCAGTGATACACATTCAATTGCGTTGCATAACTCAATTCTAATATAGTGTAACTTTCTGTTTCAGTAATTATTCTTTATTGTGCAAGGATTACAATCTAACACAGCGACTTGGTGGTCATGCTGATGTGTAACAATCCTACTTTCAGAAAAAAAAATAACACTTCTAATTCTCTTTAGATTGTTGTACGGAGAACAGTGAACATTTCGAAATGTTCTGGAATCAATGAATTTCAGATGTTTTTTTGCATGATTCTGAGCTTCTATTTCAGTGAAAGAAGAATGGTTACTGTTTTTTTAATCTTTCAGCTTCTGCTTCTTCTCTGAACTTCCAAAATTGTCATCGACGTGTATACTATTGTGGCTTTCTCATCAGCTTGTTGCATACTCTGGCATATGCAACTGTTGAGTTTCATACAACAAAAAGTATGGCACCTTCACTTTATCACTTAGCGTGTAGCATCTTCTAGAATGTTTTTGAAATATAAAGTGATACCAGAAAAAACTATCATTTACATGCATAGTGCGCATACATTTTGATAGTCAAAAAATCAGGAATTCCATTTCCTTCCAACAGGAAATTTGCCTCTCCAGAAATGTGTATAAATTTTTTACACATACTTAATATCAACAATTTAGCAGTGTGTATAGCACATAATATTTGTATTAGTTTGAAAACTTATAATGGTTTTATCTGAAAATATACCAAAATTCATCCTCAAAAATTGCCTTAAATTTATAATTTAAATTTTAATAATTTAGTTAAGATAAAAGGCTAAAGGTCTTAGAAAATATAAACAAGTAATTAGAATCATTTATATAAAACTAAACAGATTAATGTTTGAAATATATAAGGAATATATTAATAAATCATATTAGAATTGAATAATAATTAAATTATTCTATAATGTCTGCAAGTTAAAAAATTATTATATTCAGTCAAATAAGTTTTTAATTTAAAATTAATTTATTAACTGAGATATTGCCACTTCTTAGAATAAATTTATCAGAATGCATTAAAAATGATATAACTTTAAGTTTTATGAACGGAGTTTGATGATCTAATTTATGTTTCTCAATTTTTTTACTAGATTAAAATAATAGTGTTTAAGCCACTTAGGAAAAGTTATGTCTGAGCTATAATTTTTAAATGAAAATACAATCTACTATTAGTAGAATGTATTTTGCAATTAATAATTTATAGAAGATTCTTTATCTATAAATTCTAAAGGATTGCGAAGTATTTCGACAAACATCCCTCGTATTTCCTGTTAATTTTAAACTGGTTAAATGTAGTAATTTTAGGAATTGCCGTTAAAACGTTATCCTAAAAATTCATATTACACTCATATTATTCATATTACACTCATATCTTACATTCATATTATCAGAAAAAACTTTTTAAATTAGACACCAGACATGTATTATTTAAATAAAAACGACATTGTAGAAAGAAACTCAATTTTAATTTTAATGCTTCCAGACTCATTACCATCGGTTAACACATTTTCCTGAATAAATGTAAAAAGTTTTGCTTTGTACTCTACTCAAGTATTCTTAACTGTTTTACTATCAAATTTACTCTACAAATGTAATAAAATTTAAATGCAGTTCAATTGCAATTTTTTTCTTATTTTGAAAGCAATGTTATTGAAATATTGCATTACATTTATCATCATCTTTTATCTATTTTAATAAGAAAAGAGATTTTTTCACAAGAAAACTATCTCTTTAATATTATTAAAAAAAAAAAAACTTAGATTCCATATAAAGCGCATTTGTAGGATTTTATATGGCGCCTAGTTTTTTTTTTTAAATCCCCTATAATCATGTCTAGACTTGTATTCACTTAAGGTATATTAAAGTTGTCGTCTATTTCTAAAACATTTATTACTTTAAACCTGAATTATTTTAAATAGGCATTCTGTTAAATTTTTCACAATAAATAAGTTAAGAAAATTAGTTGCTTTATTGGAATTTTGTACAATATATTTTTTGTGATTTAGTTTGTATTTTTTTCATACGCACTTTGTTGAAGAACAAATTTATGATTAAATAATGAATAGTTTGTTAGAAATCACATAAGATTCCAATTATTTTTAACTTATACTCACTATTTTTCTCATATCTTCATGTCGAATATTTATAATCTAACACAAGCACTTTCACAGCACTAGAAAATGTTTAAAAAATATTAAGTGAATAAAAATGGTAAAGGATGAATACCTAATGAAATTCCTCTTTCAAGAAAATTAAAAAGATCATTTATTTAGTTTTTCAATGAATTGGGCATATCTGAAATTAAATAATTTAATAAATTTAGAAATGAGACATAACACTAGAAAATATACGCGTCAATGAATCGTTCTGTTTTCAGCCTAATAAGCCTCCATACAATTGCATTTATTCCCTTATCATTACCAAATTTTTTTGACTTGGTCTTGATGGGTATCAGTATTAATTGTCAAAACGAAATTTATGCTAGAAATTTATGCAAAGTTTTAAATTAAGTTTAGATAAGTAATACAGTTCTTTTAATTCGTTATAGAAGAGTGAACATTATAAAATGCAATAAGTAATACAGAAGAAAATATTTGTGATAAATAATTTTTAAAAGATTAATCCTCTGTTTTAAAAGAACTCTGTATTTTGGATAATATTTAAGTTTGAAATATTTTATATATAAATGTAGCTAATACTGTAAAATACATATTTAAATGTAAAATCCTATATTGTAAAATATTTACTTCAATGTAAAATGTTATAATTTTATATTATAAAATGTATATTTTAATATAAAATCTTATATACTTCACTTAATATAATCTTACATAGTATAAGTAGCCATTAGACTCACTGAAATTGAAATTGTATTTATTATTCCATCATTGAAACCTTAAAAAAGGATGCAAAGTTTTAACAAAAAGTATGCTTAAATTATGCAGTTAAAACATCAAGTATTTATCTGATAACACAAGAAGTCTAATTAGGAGACATTTACATTTAATATAATTAATTCATCTCCCGTAGGTGCAATTAAAATAATCCACAAAATATTTCCATTAAAAGAGATTGCTTCTGTTTTGTTACATTCGAGCAGCATTCTTTCGCAAATCCCTGTTGACATGTGTGCTGATTTTATTTTACCTTTCAGTGTGACTTTCTGCGATACGGAGATAGATTCGTCTAGAATTGGGTAAGCAGCTGAATGCTTAATACAATGCATGCATAATGCTGGAGCTTATGCTGGAGATATATGAAGGTAAAGGAGTAGTAGGATGGAAATAGAAGTAGGACACGTATGAAAAACGGCCCCGTCGAAAAAAACATTGAAAGCATCGATCTACATTTAGTTTCTGTACTTTAAATCTGAGTATTATTTTTGTGCTGGTATACAGTGCGTGTATAAAGTATGGTTGCGTGTTGAACTTCATCCATTCTTTGCACTTCTGTATTTTATAGCTTGGTGCACGAACAAATTTTTCTGTTACATTTATAGTGAAAATAGCATAATCTGTGAAAGGTGATTTGAACAGTTAATGGCTATTTTAAAACTAATATTTTGTTTGGTATTTGTAAGTTTTCTTCCCAGTGGTTTTGTTATTTTATGTCTATTTAATTGTAAAGTAAATTATTTGAAAGGAGTGAAATTTTGATCTTATTGAAAAAGATAGCGAATTTTGAGTTGATTTGATTATTTGTGATGATAATAATAACTTTCTTTTGTTAATATAATAATAATAAGAAGATCTTCCAATTGTTTGTTAAATATACTTATCTATATGCTTTGGTAAACAAATAACTCAGTTCCAAAATCTATAAAAAAATGCAATAAAAGAACGATTTCATTTATGCAGTTCAAAAACATTAATAGTACTATCATTCCTCTAAATCTTACCAAAGATAAAAAAAAAGAAAACAATGAGGACAAAGATCTCAGATGGTGGTTCAGTCTCTTAACACGTCCACATCATACCTTAAAAATACTTTGAACAATGTTTGGATAAAATGTGCAATAGCTTGTAATATTTTGCATGATGAAACCATAGTGGGATAAAGAAATGACTTCAAAATTTTGGTATAACCAGTCCCAAACTCGTGATCAAGACCATCTCACCTATTATATTATCTACACCTTTATACGGATTTACTCATGATTTTCCATAAAAAGTAAGCAAACCAATTAGTAAAAAATTGCAAGCTTCCTTAGATGATTCGTAAGTTCTCATGAATCAGCTAAGAAATTAATTTTGCACTAATGGCAAAATCAGAAAGTATAGTTTTAATGCTATTGATGGAATTATTTCATTGAAAGTATGCTTTTAAAAAATTCTTAAAGAAGTCACTCTTCGAAGTAATTGTGATAATAGTTTTAAAGTTGATAAATAAATATGGAATGTAGATAATAGAACCAAAACTTTTCTTATGTTATGGAAACAGTAATCCGTACACACGAACACCATATATAGGATTTTTTTTTATTAACATTACACTGTAAAGCAAGGGTAATATGTGACGTTATACGTAATTCTGAACCTTGATTAAGTGACAAGGGTAACAACTGAACTGACAACCAACTATCATTATATATATATATATATATATATAATGATACATATATGTATATAGTCAAAATTTCTCTACAAGAGAGAGATGAATAAACATTAAACAAAACTGAGGAAAAAAAACTGAAGTTGCAAGTTAACCAGACAGTAGATTTTAGAAAGGATATATGAAAAAATAAGAATAATAGAGTAAAATATGAAAAAAATAGAGTTAAATATAAAATATGGATGTGCTGCAGTTTTATAAACATTGATGGTTTAGGACAGCTTATATATAAAATAATTTATATAAAAATGGGGTTAAACATGTTTTGTGGTCAGCCAACCTCCCCCTCTTCTGTTAATTATACTGAACAAAACCTTATTGAAAATAATGAATAGAATACCTAAATCCATTACAAATAAAATGTAACTTACCTAAAAATTGCATTCAAAAATACAGAGCCCGTGCTAAATCTGAGTACAATAAACAAGTTATTGCCAGATTCTGGACCCAAATGCAAATTCAAAGCATGAGAATGGCTGAATAGTAGCACTTAGCAAAAATATAAAAAGAATAGAAATAAAAAAAATAGAAATTGTAAACACACTATTTCCTATGGAACACAAAAATTATGTATAATTTTAAAAATAAATAAAAATTTAAAAAAAGAAGGAAAAAAGGAGAATAAGAGTAATTTTATCTAAAATTAGAATTTGGAAGTAACTATAACTATCTAGGAAAAATGATAAATCTATAATAATGGATTATTAATAAACAATGGAATTTTAATCCTTACTATTTAGAATTTATTTTTATTCAAATAACTATTAATAAATTAATTGGGTATTTTTGATTTAAGCAATATTTAGTATATATATATATATATATATTTATATTAGGGTTTGTAAGGTAAACTCAGCCTTTCATTCTTTCAGTGGGTCAATAAATGAGTACAAACTTGCTTGGAAGTTAACACTGGGGATTTAGCGTCAGATTGACCACCTGACCGGAACATCTGCACATACACCTCAGAGCTTAAGGTCACATATACTGATATGGGCACAGTAGGTCTTGGTCCTCATGGGCTGTTGCGCCACTGTGAGTTATGTTATATATATATATATATATATATATATATACATAACTTCTCTATCTTTCTCCACAGTACCAACATGAGGAGTGCAGATTTAACGGGCATTATAGACACTTTATTCAGCGGATATTCATTTGAACCTGAACCCGAACTTTTGACTGGTAGTCGCCACAAATTCGTAAAACTGACCATTCGACTGAATAATTATTGTTAACTTACTATCCTGATTATTTTACATAATTACTCTAAGTCCATTTTCAAAAATCGTTGTTCAAATCTTTTTCTAATGTCTAAAAATAAATTGGATTTTATATTCTTACAAAATTTCTGTGATTAAAAGTTTTCTTAGAAAGAAAATTTTATTATACTTCCCACGAAATGATTACCAGTTATGTAATAATATAAGTAACAATTTATGGAATAAGTATATTTTTGATAGGTTATATATGTATCAATATGTAATAAAGGCCTTTAATTAATGTGATTATTTTAATTCATATAAGAATCAAAAATTGTTTGAGTATTTTTTACTTTAGGCTTATTATAGTTGAATAGATTCATAATTCACCACAAATTAAATGAATTCCAGAGTCACATACTGTGTAAAAGTAATCTAATAACACATTCAGATTTGTCAGCTTTTTTTGTTAATGCTTGGAGTGGATTTGCATATATAAAATATCATTTACGTACCTGTTTTGTCATTTAAAGTAGGATTGGAAATAAAGGTTATTATATATAAGGAAAGAATATGTGTGGAAAAGTTTCATTAAATGATTTGAAAATGGCATGATAAAGAAACAACAGAAAACATTTCAAGGAATCGAACTATTTCATCGATTTTTGTTTGGGAATCAAACAACCTACGTTACAGCTATGACTATACATCTTTAGAATTTTTGATTATATAATTACTATAATCCTTGTAATAAGTGCTTTGAAACTAGAAGCAATGGGCAAATAGCATTTTATAATTGTTTGTAAATCATTGTTTTTCAATTTTCTTTTGTTTATTACATTTATAATTTAATCCCTTTGCACCACAACGTATCACACGGGGGTTTACAGAAGTAAGCATGGAGCACATATCACAAAGTAATTTAAAGGTATGAAGGAATACAACATAAACACCCATGCATTCTCCAGGATTCGAATTCAGGCCCTACGGCACCACAATCAGCGTCACTAACTACTATACCGGATGAGCGGCGTTTTTCAATATTGCGTTTACATTTACGTTGAATTTAATTTCTTACTTCTATCATAGAAATATATATTCATATCAAATATCCCAGTCCTAGTTTAAAGTTAAGTTTAAAGTTATAGGACGAAACCAGAGATTATTATTTAAACCATAAGGAGAATTGACTTTATTAATTTGCATCAAATTGATTACTTACTTTAGATATTGTACTACCTCGTCTTAAACACAAATGATTTTTTTTTATTTTATCCACAAAATAACTTAGTTCTTATTCAGAAAGAAAGCTAAATCACACACACACACACAGAAAATATTATTACTTGGGAACTAGCAAATAAGATTAATTTACAAAATCTCTCAACAATTTGCATCGATTTTTAAGCTTAGAATTCAATCCGCTTTCACATTCATCAAAAGCAATATCACTCCTGAAAATCTTTCGAATCGTTTGTTTTGATTCTAACTTGTAGAATTACTTCTTTCTGGCGGAAACAACATTGTCGTTGATGCAGTGATTCTTCTTTTCTCTCCGGAAGAAAGGTTAAGAACACGTATTTCCGATTTTCATGGTGGATACCCGATGGGATTTGCTTCATTCACGAAAGCTTGTCACTATTGTTGGGCTTTCAAACATTTTGCTAAGAACAGCTAAAGTTTGTGTTTACTTGAATTTGTTTTTGTTTTTTTGTTTCATGACTTTGACTACATTACACTTTTTGTAGCGTGGTTCTTCACTTTGTGTCAGATGAAAAAAGAAGAAGGATAATCAAATCTTCATGCCATTTGCATTAATTCTTTAAATATAAAAGTAAAGTTTAAAGAGCGGGATTTAAATTTTTCAGTTTCATTTTTTTTGAGGATGAAAGAAAAATGAAATGGAAGGTAAACTTATATTATTATATAAAAATTAACATTAATTTTTACAAAAAATAAAATGAGAAGATAAAGTTCGCGGAAGTTTAAGTAACTATACATCAATGTATTTGTGAGTGTCAAGCACTAGGCAGAACAACTTGAATACCATTGATAACTTATTACATCTGATAAATTTATGATTATAATTAGTGAATTATCTGAAAATTAATAACGTATTCGTATTAAATATACTCTATCAGGGAAATATATCTTCAATGTTTCGAGATGTTTCAGTTAAATATGCATGTGTAATGATTTCACAAATTTTAGTTTAATTTTACGGATAATTATGATCATTGTAGCTAATGTAATTTGTGTCTTTAACGATACTATAACTCCATCTCATGAGTTGATATCTACAATTTCTTAGCGAGTCTCAACTCAACAAAAGAAACATGTAACCAAACTGCAAGTCTGTAGATCTAATATTTCAAAAACTGTAAAATTGTTAATCTATATATTGTTATCTTCTCTTAACCTCCGCAACCCCTTTAGGAAAATGTTTTTGCCAAAGTCTTTCTTAGCGGATATCTGCACAACAAGGGAAACATGTACGCCAAATTCCAAGTCTATTTATATAATAGTACTGGAGGTATATATTTCAGCGGTTACAAAATATTTCATTACGTAAAAGATACTTTAGAAAAATTATTAGCTGTGTTCTTTTTCTATTCATATAACATGGACAAAAGACTAACAATTTTTAATTTCACTGTAATACTAAATTTAATTTACGAAGGTGGGACATTTCCCTAAATATCTAAATTAATTTCGTAAAAAAATATTTAAACGTTGATTGAATTAATTATTGAAATTACATTGTCACTCGAGCCGATTCAAATTCTGAGTATTTAAACTGAAGCACATAAATATTTAACAAAGGATTGCAAATTCTTAATTAAAATTTTTGACATGTTTCACTTTAGATAACTCAAGAATGAAAGATCCAAAAAATCCTTTCTAGAGCCACTTGGGTAATTTGCATTTATTTCTAACCTCCAGGTAAGTGTAGTACTCAAATTGTTTTCAATTATGAAGTATATTTATGATATTCGTAATAATTTCGTTTTCCCACTTTAAAAAAAAACTCGAAACTTGAAAAGACAAGAAATGTTTTTTTTTCTTTCTCATTGTCAAACCAAGTTTAGAAGAATTTAAAATAACCAACTTCCGTCATTTGAAGGGGAAAAAATAAAAGTACAGAAAAATAATAATTACATAATAAAAAAGCCTCCCTTTGATGGGAATACTATATGTCACATTCTCAAAGTCTTAAAATGAAAGTAGGGTTTTTTTTTCTAAACATCCAGAGTAATTGCCATTTTAAAGCGCGTGTTGATTAAACTATTCATTAAATATAATTGTGAGTTAAGTTATTTATTTTTAATGATACGTTACTTGGAAAAACAGAAGTTTAAACATGTAAAAGGAAAAAAATCGCTAAAATAGGTACCAAATATATATTATATTTTTAACTTATGATTTTTTTTAAAAATAAGACATTAATTCTTTTGTTCAATAAATTAATTCCAGGATTCTTCTCAAGTTTTATTTTACCATTAGGCTACAATTATTCAAAAATTTATTCATATTTAAAATGATAAGTTTTTGACTCTGTATAGAGCACAAAATACATATTGATTCACTTTTTATACGATAATTAAAAGAAGACTTTAACCCTTATATATTTATGTATAAAATGTTTATAACAAAAGTTTTATATGGTAATTACCACCATAAAGCATTCGCATGTTAGAAATCAAACATAATTTTGAAATATAATCTCCAATAATAAGAATTTTTAAGGCATCGTAATGCCCATAGAATTTAAAAACTGTAGAATGTAATATATATATAATTTAAAATTTTAATTATTTTCAAAAGCTATATTTTTTTTAAAAAAATAATCTAATAAAATAGTTATGTCGTATTTTTATTTTTATGTTTTTGGGGAAAGAAAAATATTTAACAACCAAGCATTCAGACCGAAACAACTCTTCAACGGAAGGGGCCGGAGGGGGGGGGGATAAAAATGTATTTGTGGAAAAGGATTTCCGACATCTTCTACGAATCAATTACAGAAAGGCAACATCATTAAACAGGTAAACAAAAGATTTTGTAAGAAGACTTTGAACACAGCATGTCAAATATAAAGACATTTCAATAATTAAATTTGGACAATTTTAATTCGATATATTTTACAGGAATTTAATTTTATATCTCTTCATTTTTACATAAATTTGATTGTTTTCGTAAGTATGTTAAAATTGCTTTCCTTAAAAATTTCACTTTGAATACTTGTACTGCCAGTTTTAAAGGTTATTTTGAGTCTTTCCTATCACAGATCTTTTTTCACTAATCAATATTGTTTTTTGAATTAATCTTTCATATTTCCTGATTTAACTAAAAAATATGCTGTGAACGCATGGGCTCTGCTAACTTACGTTTGTAGAATCCCAGCAAAATTTCTTTGGAATCAATTTTTTTTCTGTGATATTAACTTGTGCGGCTAGAAAGTTGCAAAAACCCTGCCACTTTTTCTAAGCATAAATACTTAGGGCTATATATATATGCGTATATGAGGATATATATGTATATTTTTTAAAAATGAGTTCCAACTTAGAAAACTTTATTTGTAATGTTTACATGTTATAACCTGTGTTAATAACATAAAAGTTTCACTAGCAAACCTTCGAATATAGTTTTAAAATCTGCACTTTCCTTGAACATATTTAAA
The DNA here is from genome assembly GCA_019973975.1 of Trichonephila clavata. Classification (NCBI taxonomy): domain Eukaryota; kingdom Metazoa; phylum Arthropoda; class Arachnida; order Araneae; family Nephilidae; genus Trichonephila; species Trichonephila clavata. Next base: position 37,654 of record BMAO01004314.1, on the reverse strand, counting down.
TTATAGCTTAACGAGACTTTGTACATACATCTTAGTTAAATCTCTTATTAAAAGCATAGCTAGTCACTTCACCTCCTTTACATATTCAAGTAGCTTTTGTATAACAGGTGAAAATGTGGTCAATATTCTGAACACCGGTGTTTAGAAAGTGTCGTTTGTAATTTGCATGCTTCCGTTTCACCAGCCATATTAAGCTGACTGGAGTTGGACCTTTGCTAAACTATTAAAATTATCTAATTATGTCTTTATCCTTTAACCCTCAAGAAAGTTTATTTGCATTCAGGTTTAGAGTTAATTGAAGTCATTTCCTCAAAAGCAATCAGGGCAGCCATATTCTAGAATCTGATTATGCTTATTTGTTAGTACGCTTATATACTCTGATATTATACTTGCATAATTACTTGTTCCCTCAATCATCTGATAAGACATCAGTTAAAGTAATTATTAATTTACATCGTAAGCATTTCGCGTATTTCACTTGTAAGATTAAATTATCAACCCTAACGAGTACCTTATCCTTCTTTTTATTTCATTCCTTTTTTTTTTACTTTATTCTATAACAACGTTGTTCTTTTTGTTTGTCTTAAGTATTTAACGCTATCTTAGACATACAGGCATCTATCTTTTCTTATCATTTTTCTTACATGGCCTTAAGTAAATATTTTAAAAAGAAAGTATTTCGAAGTGAATTTGAATATTAAATGCACTAATATAAAAATATTTTACCTTGCATTATGAATTATTGTTGAGATCCTTTATTTTTTTGTAAATCTGTAACGACAGAATGTTTATTTGATAATCCTATTTTAATTAATAATTCCATACTGTCATTAATAATATCTAAACAGAAACGAACTTTTGAACTTGTCTTACAAAGACTTTGCTCAAATTGCAACACAGGTTTGCTATTCAGGACAATTTGAAAGTAATAAAATTCCAGCAACGTACTTGGTTAATATGTTTTCAGGAATTATCAAATAATTCCAAATCGACTTTAGAGATAAAAACAGAATTAGTACACTGAGTGTAAAAAGAAGTAATACTTTAAGCAACAAATTTCGACTGTTTTCAAAACCTTAATCCATAGATCATACTGTCAATATTTTCTACATATATTACAATAGTAGTATTTTCATTTCTGATTATTTACTAAAATTGATTCTGAAGAAATCTATTGAGAGATTTCTAAGAGCAAATAACGCGTTTCATTGTTAAATATTAATAGGTGCATCATAATATATACGACGAAACACAAAATTAATTCAACTTGTAATAAGAGTCAGATCATGTATTTAACGCAAATTAGAACAGTATTTTATACTCAAAGAATTTCTGAAAATTCCTCTAAGTCTCGTAACGTAATTATATGTGATTAAATTTAATTAGAACATAAAATAGAGCGAGAGAGTGAGAGAGAGAGAGAGAGAGATCCGCCAAATAACTTAGATTCAAATTCCTCCGAATTTAATTATTTCCAAATACCGTAAGTTTAAAACTGGAATCCGGGATTTAAGCTATTTGCAGGATTATATCATTTCTAATAAGTTTCACAGAGTTTGTTAATAGATTTTATGAAATACTGCTCACACACACACACAACAGTATTTCTAAGCAAAGGAAATACATAATTTAATTTAGTACTTAATATGTCATTTTTAAAATTACCGGCTGGTAACATATGGAAAAAAAATATTCAATAACACAAACATTTAAAGGAAATTGGCAATTGTGTAATTTAAAACTTTATGGCAATTCGTAGATACTTTGTTTATACCATTTATTTAAAAAATACGCTTTCTTTGACTTTTTATTTTTTGTAAATATAAGGGTTGATTAGAAAACAAAGATCAATTAGGAGTAGTTTTTCTGTATTGCCTTAGCATTCAATGCACGATTTAATAATATTTTTAAATTTTTAAAGTAAACACTATACATAGCAATTTATACATTTCATACTAAGTAACTATAAAATTCATTAAAATGATAATTATTAACTGCAGAATATTGCAGTGAATAAGGAATTAAGCAATTACATATGAAAATAAACTTAATGTATTAAATTAAACATCATTTTCAAGTTTTATAGTAATTTCAAAGTGCTTAAATATTTTGAGAGGTATAACTTTAAATTTCATTGTAAATTATTAAAGTATAATATTGAATGTATTTGATTGATAAAATATGTGCTTATTAAAGAAATACCAATTTTCTCTCATCTTTTTTACAAAAATTTATATTGATTTAAAAATTATGCATTAGGAAACATTAATACATTAAAAGAATTATAGTATTAATAGTCCAGTTTCTGTTATTTTAATATTTTACTAATGAATTTTCATTACAATTTAATAAAATGGATTTTTCTCAGAAAAAACATACTTTCTTTCAAGCTATATATTATGATCATACCATAATTATGTACGTTTAAAGACAGTAATAAATGCTTTAAGGAGACGTTAATGGACAATGTAAAATATACAACGCATTCGCCATATCTGTACCTGGTCCCTTTCATCATTGATCTGGATACGTAATCTTCTTCGAAGACGCATACAATTGTGCATATAGTTAAATTTAATGCTTTATAAAGCTCAAAAGGTAAGCACACTTTGGCAAAAGAGTAAAGAGTGCGCAAAAAAGATCTAGAAATGATCATCCATATCCACGTAATCTTTAATCTTACGCACTTTAAGACAAATTGCAATTGCGCAATTCCGCAACGCCCCCGGTTTCTTCAGTTGATATGTATTTTAAAACACAGTGACATGCGCTAACTTCCTATGTTCATGGAAGAGTTCAAAACAGGTAGAGAAGAGTAGAAAGGACTTACCGTGCCTAGCCTGGGGAGTAGCACAGCCGCTGAGGGGAAGGCCAGGGTCCCACAGGCGGCCCAAGGGGGCGCTGGTCCACTCAGATCCGGAGAACCGGGATGATGGTTTTGAGCAGCAGCGGCAAACAGCGGTAGCACGGCCGGAGACACGAGGTTCTGGGTTGACTCCAGCGTACTTCACTGATCAGCCAGTTTGACCATGAAATAGGAATTTAGAGTTCGAAGGAGTAGTTCTTGTTTTGTTCAATGAATGATCTAGACTAATAACATCTAGATTCACACAATTATTATCGTGTTCACTATGAAATAAAACGAATCGTAAAATCAACAGCTGAAATGCATTTAATACTAAATAGCGCCTTTTTTGGAAAACTTTTTAAAATAAATATTTGATGTCACGTGTCTTTATAAACAAACCATCTAAATAAAGTACTTGATATGTCTTCAAAACAAAACACGTGAATATGTTTTATTTTTCAAAAAGAATTTCTCATTTCTAGCATTTTAATAATTCCTTGCAGTAAATAGCTTCAATATTCAATAAATTGACTCTTTTAAATTAATATCTTGTAGATAATTAACATATTCTACACAATCATCTCACATTTGTGTTAGAAAACAAAATAATTTTTGTTAAAATATTTTATAATGATATGATATCGATATACGTAACATTCACGGATCATTCCTTAGTAGGATATGCACCTCTTATTCACTTATATAAAAACACCGGTGATAAATGAAAGGTAAGACTTTTTTATTTGAAATTGTTGCTGTAATTAACTTTTTTCTCTAAGTTGTTTTAAAAATGTCAATAAAATGTCTAGTCCTCAACCAAGTGCATGGAATAGAAAATAATAAATAGCGATAAAACTCACAGCAACAGAATAAAACGATATTCTTCTAAATATTCAAGTTTCTTCCCTTAAGCGCTAGATGATATATTTACCAAAAAATATACACAGAAAAACAAAACTAAAATGTCAATTGCAGAAGCATACACGATTATGAGCTACCTCTTTAAAACAACGGGAAAAGGATTATTTTTCCGATCATATCTCTAGCGGCTTAGAAATGTTTCGTAAAAGTTTCCAACAGCTGTTATTGACACCGGCTTTTCAATACTCACTTGTCCAACTTCTGGCCATTCTACACTACAACTCTGACGACTGTAAAACACTTCCGAAACACGATGAAGAGTTCAGTGAGACAATTCCTAAGTGCAGATCATGACGATGGCAAAGCACTTTAGGCCGCAAACAGACAACCTGCTGTCGGGCATTGAAAACTCACGATGTTCTGGACTCATCAGCTTGCCACGAGGTGTGCTGATCATGAGCACAATCGCTCTAACTGAAATAAGGTGGTGCCTTGGAGCGAAGCCACCCTTCGTGGGGGCGCTGGGATCACTTGCGGGGGTGCGTGAGGAGCAATCGATGGCATATCAACCGATGGTTTGTGTATACGCGCCTGTATATATGCATACATATGTGTCTGTCAACTGTAGCTCAAAAGGGTTGGAAATCGCTCTTGAAGGTTGGAATTTTGGTGGGAAAATGAAAGTGAAGAGATGAGAGGTTTGAATTGGGTGGGATTTTATTAAATGTGTTATTTTGTCTAGTTATATTATATTTGTTTTTGTTCAGCTTGGTTGACAACTTTATCGAAATTCTTAAATGGGTTGTGCTAATGGGATAAAAATAAGTATTAGATGAATGCTGAAAATTAAAATGAATGTGATAAATTGTTAACTATGTATGTGAAGAAAAGGAGGAAAATTTAAAAGAACTTAAAATAAATAAAAAGATAAAATGTTTTCCAAATTTACTTTAAGAGGCACTTTGTAAGCTCCATGCATACTTCAATAAATAATTAACTAAGAAAATAAAAACAAATAACAAAAAGAATGCCATTTTTTAAAAATTAAAGTAGGGATTTAAGAGTATAAAAATTTCGATGAAAAATTATACTTTGAACATAAGTTCTGACGAGGAAAAATATTAGTTTTCAAATAAAAAGAGTAAAAAGTATGTATTAAAAATTAAAAAAAAGAGAGACGACACTTTTATAAAATGATTTCAAGAAAGAGTTTTAAACATTAGTGACAATAGATTGACCTAAGAAGGAATAGTAAAGATCAACATAATTAAAAAAATCATTTGAGAGATGTATTTATAAAATAGATTTTCGAATAGAAGATAAGGAATAAAACACATAAAAATCTATATGGAGAATAAACTTTTCTTTTTATCTTGTTAGCAAAATAATCATTCGATAAAAACCATGTGTTTATCTCCCCTTAATAATTTTTTAAAAACATTGTGACAGAGTTTCTTGGTAACTTAAAAAGAGGACAAATTAAGGGGTCATAATGGCAAAGTTCTTTGCATCTGATTTTTAACAGAAAATATATATGAATCCGAGCCCAATTTCACAAAAAGATCCATTTGCAGGTTAGTATGACCTATTACAAAATAAAATTAGATTTCAAAGTCTTCCTTTGACAGTATACATATTCGTGGAGAATGAAATTCCATTTCAAATGCTATCATAGTAAATTTCTAATGAATCAAAAATTATAATTTTTTCACAAATATTTTTTCATCAGATCAAGAGTGATGTTAATTCAAAGCAATTGACATATTGTTTAAATCCTAAGTCATACAAAAAACACAGTATTATATATATAATTTCATATTATATTTTTTAATGAGTAAGAGATACATATAGAACTTAATACGTGATTTTGGAATTGATAATTCTAATAAATATAAGATACAAAGAATTTAATATATTAAATTTTCTTCTCAAAATTAAAAAAAGAAATAGTAAAAACTACAAAACATAGTTTTTTAATGTAATGATTTTAAAATACTGTGGCATATATTACTTTAAAAACAGCATAGAGATATTATCCCATCATTTTTATTATGATAATTTAGAAATAATAAGCTCAGGTGTGTTGAGAGCATGTATTTAAATGACTTCTATTTAAATATAATACTTTAGCACAACTCTCGTTTTTAGATAGTTTTTCTAAAGAATACTAAAATTACCTCAGAAGTTGCATTGTGTGATGTTACGAAAATGTTTACAAACAAGATTTTCAGACACTTAGTTTACAAAATAGTCTTTCTTTTGAGAAATCATTTTTGCTTGTTATGTATAAAAATATTATCCCATGATATATCAATATGAAATAATCATTTTAGTGCAAACGCATTATTCAGTATATGAAACATAAATATATAGTTACATAATTAGTCAAATATCATTATATTAAAACAATTTAAATTTATTATTCAAAAATATATATTATGTGTAAACACCGGATACATTTAATATTTCTTTTATTAAAAGAGTTTGCTTTTTAAAGGAATTTTGCAGGTTATTATTTCGTAGTAGGGTAAAGTTAAAAATATTCTGTGTTCTCTGAACTCTGTGTTCAAGTTCGTTGCAATATTTCTATTAAGTTTGATAAATGTTACAAGAAATCCTAAAAAAAAGTTTCTCTCGAATTACAAGTTCACATAAGTAATCATTATTCATTTTGAAAAAAAAATAGTAATAATTTGAAATTTGTAGATTTTTATGAATGGATGGATCTCAATTGCATTTCGAGAAATAAGAAAATTGAACTCAAGTCTTTTTCAACAAGATTAGATATTCTATAATCCATTACTGTCATCTTTTCAATAAGCCTGCCGTCCTCATCTTGCATATTTTAATTTACTTTGAAAAAGAATCTTGTGGGGGAGAGAGCAGTGAGAGTGAATCTTTTTTGTAGTTGTAAGATAAATTATGCATATTTTTTACCACAAATATAAACCTGCTTTCGATTCTCAAATCTACTTGCATGATGAATTCACATAAATAATTTCAGAATTTTTTTTTTAAAAAAAATTATTATTACATTTTAAGATAGATTTAAGAATACGTATGAAGTAAGTGTGTTTCGAAATTTATTTAACATTTATGATATATATTCAAAATTCACACACGTTAAAAATTGTGGTTCACATTCATTATTCCAATTGTTTAATCCTTAAGAATATTTAACAATAAAGCCAAACGCGTAAATTGCGAAAGATGTGTTTTATTACTACAATAATTTATTTTATATTATAAATATTTTAAGGAATGTGTGTGTTCTTTATTAATAAAAATATCTTCAGCTATTCACATTTTTTTTATCTTTAAAATTAAGTTTTTTTTTATAATCAAATGTCTGTTCTGGAAATAAAAAATTATTCTCCACATATAGGGAAATTAATATTAATCAATATCATATCTTTAAAATTTTATAATCTTTTGAAATATTCGAATTTCTCTACTTTCTGAAACACATCTGAATAAAACCACGGCTGCAGAAGCTTAGTGGATGCGGTCACTAATTCGTGGTTACCGTATAGAGGGTTCGAATTAGGGTGCTACTAAAGACGCGCTGTGTAGATAGGACTGTTGCACGTTAAATTTATCAAGCTCGAAGCCCTCCCATTGGCACGGTGTGGATCTTTGGAGAGGTAATGCAGCTTATATATCTTCCTCGTCATTTGACCTCGGCTCTCAATTGCGAGATGCATTGCCATTAGGTCACGTGTTGCTTTGTAGTGCAATGTTAATAGACGCATGTCTATCTGGATAAATACACAACACTAAAAAGACATTTGATGTGAATAATAATATTTGTGTAAATGGTTTCAAGAGATTACCTGAAAGTTAATATTTTAGGAAAGCTGTTTGCAGCAATGTTCTGTAAAATTGTATCAAAAATTAAATACAGTTCATAGTACTTGAATTATTTTCATTCTCGAATTTCATTTGACTGTATCTTGCTTGGTATTTCATATTTTATTACCCTTGTCACATTATAATCACAACAATTGAACATACTATTACAATGTAAGCATCTATTAGACAAATTGAATTTCATGTGTAGCACTACATTTTTCCAACGGTCTTCTTCAGAAATAAGGATTATAAAACTTTTCTAATTTTAAATGTTCCTCCCTAACTGTAACTTTAACCAAGGGGATACTGCAGCCCATAAATATTAAATTCCTGAAACGATGTTCAAAAAATCCCAAAAGATTCCAGGAGAAAACAGCTTTTCGAGTGAGAAAAATAGTGTAAAATTTCAGTAGAGTACACTGTGGATAAAAACAGCTTTGTAGACTTTTATTTTCAAACTTATATGTAAGAAATAGCAAAAGTTTTCGTTAAGTTTTATTTTTCAAAATAAAGTAAAAGCGGGCTGGAATTTAAAATTTGTTGTTATACATATTATTTCGAAAGGTAAGGAGCAAAAATTTAAGAAAAACTGAAAAAGGAGAAACTTGAAAATTATTTGTAGAATTTGTAGTCATAAGTTATATATAAATATAATAAATGATAATAAATATAAAAAATAAAAATAATGAATTTAGCGAAACACATATATAAAACTAATAAATGTAATAAAACGCAATATATAAATATAAAAATAATAAATTACATAAAAATATAATAAATATAGGAACAATAAATAAAATATAATAAAACATAAAATCAAATTGTAATTTGATATCTAACATATTATTGTGAAAAAATGGTTTCCTGATACAAAGAATAATATATAAGATTTGACTTTCAAAATGTTTTTTTGATTACCGTAAGACTTATTCTAAGACAGAATGCTTAAAAACACATTGTGAAAAATAAATGTTTTATGGTCTGATAAAAAAAAAACCTTTTTTTCGTTCAAATTTGCAGTATAACTTGGTTTATAGCTACTGAAAGAATTTTATTAAACAGCACTTTTTAAGAAAAAACGACCTTTCACAGAACTTAATGGCACTATGCGAGTGAAACATAGTTTATATACAATCATTTTACAAGGGTAATTTGGAAAAAAAACCTCTGTGTTGTGGTCCAGCATTAGAAGTAGTGTGTCAGCAACCGTTCTTACTTCAAACTTTTTTTTTGATACATTGAACTTCCAGACATTTGAGAGAGAACATCATACTACAGCATTTTTTATGGTTATAACGTCACAAAATGTGTGCTGCCGTCGAAATCCCCCCCCCAAATGTGAGGCACGTGGAAGGATGAGGTTTATGCGAAAGAGAAATCTGTTGTCTTGAGACATTCAACGTAATTTTTGCACCGCACACAGCCGCAATATTATTGGTTGAAGTGTAGTATGTTCGTGGAAAGTATTTTTCGGAAAAGGGTGAACTAATATTCATGATAAACAAAGGAGTGGTGGAAGATCATCAGCTTCTCCCTCTGTAGCCCAGACCTAGTTTCTTCTGATTATCATCTGCTCACTCTCATAAAAAGTAGCTTCGAGCACAGCACTTCGCTGACGTTGAAGAAACTCTGTGTGGCAGCTTGATTGAATAAAAATGTGACTGAGTTTTATGTAGAAGATATCTGTAGATTGATCAACACTATGACAAGTGTCTTAGTATGCATAATGACTTTGATGAAAGTTAAAAAAACAGTTGTAACTATTTAACATGCAAAATAAAAAAAATGTATGCATCTGAGAATTATTTATTTATAGGGATTAGATGTTTCTTTCTGAACTACCCTAGCAGCTCCAAATAATAATAAAATTACAAATGGTCTTATTTTGGCTTTTAGATAAATTTTATTAAAAAACAAATATCTAACAGAAATAAATTTGTAGCACTATAAAAAGGAATTATATTTCTTTTTAAGGTGTGTGACTACCTTCAGAACACTTTTTTTGAAATATATAAATTTTCAACTAATTAAAAACCTTTTTATTTAAAATTGAGCATAAAACACGGAATTCAAGTACAATTTCCTTAAAATTAAAAATTATTTTGGATTTATTGGGAAATTTGAGTGAAAAATAATAGTTACTGTAAGGCTTGCATTGAAAATTCTAATTAATATATTCAAATAATATTTTTGCAGTACTTAAATAATATCATTATCTCTGCTTTGAGCTATAAGATTTATAATACTTTTGAAAGTTTTTGAAAGTTTCATTTTTTTATGTAAGAACTCAATTTTGTTAGACAAAACTAATGTTATTTTGTCCTAAAAAGTGCAATAAAATACAAAAATATATACACAGATATTAGATAATAGTCTATACTAAAGATAAAGCTTAATAAATTATTTTCTGAAAATTTCAATTCAATATCTTAAAAAGAAATTCTGTGGTGCAATTTACCATGAAGGAAAAAATTGAAAAACATATTTTCTCAGAAAATGCATTTAAAGATTTTAATACAGTATAAAAGTTATTTTACTAATTATACATTTTTAAACTCACCCTATTTATAGGTCAAGTTCTCTATAGCTTCATGTTTAACTAATTCAGACTTTTTTAACCTTTTGCTGTTTTCTTGAGAGTTGTATAGACTATAACAATTATCGTTTTTAGTAAAATTTTGATGGAAAATTGAGAAGTAATACAAAATCTAATAAATGTATTCAAATAATATTTATAAATACGTGAATAACATCTTTATATGTTTTAGGAATTTAAAGATTTGGATTACTTTTGAAAGTTTTTAAATATGCCAAATTTTATGCAAAAACACGATTTTTTAAAAAAATTAATGTTTTTTTTATCATAAAAAACAATAAATTACATAAATATATACACAAATATTAGATTTTGATTCATAACACGGATATAACTAAATAAAACATGCTCTGAAAATTTCAATTTAATATCTTAAAAATATTTTGTGTAGGGATCTACTTCCAGTTTTGTACACTCCATTTCCAGTTTAATAATTATGCTATAACTTTGCTTCTAAATATCATAGAAATAAGAATAGAGTGTTTTTAGAATCTTAAATGTATGGAGTATAAAATTGAAGCATAAAATAAATTTCGAAAACTTTCACCAAAATGGCGAATTTTGGGTAGCCACATACCTTAACATTCAATATCTTGTTTTATGGTATTAGATACTTCTTATTCAAACAACGTTTGTACACTTATGTGAAAACAGTTCTATAATTATTTTATAACACCATTTGAAAACACAAACAAATATGTAAATATAAATAAGCTAGCAGAAATAATATAAATAAAAATATTTTATGGTGTTATACATATTTTTATTTCTTCCTGAAACATTTGGGCGGTACGACAGTCAATCATTTCTTAATTTTCACTTAAATGAAAACAAATTACAAATTTACTCTCCCTAAAATTGGAGTATATGCTACCAAATTGAGAAGAAGCAAAGGGAGAAAAAATGTAAGAAAATTGTGCAATAGTTTTCGGAAGACTGTCATGTTCACGCAAAAGGAAATTATATATCCTACATCTCAAAACACAATTTGTTATTAAATTAAAAACAGTTTCTTTCAGAAATAATATCATTTTCAAAGCAGTAAAGAATATCTTGTTTATTCATTTATACTCTAAGTTATCTGTTTATTTTTAAATATACTTTTTGCGTTTAAAGACTTCTTATACTTTAAAATTACATTCTTAAGAGAATTAGTAAATAAAAATTTTTTGAGAGTGATGAATTCCAATGAACTTCTAAGTTGCATCCAATCTGAATCAAATAAGCAGAATTTTATGTTACCTTATTAAAACTGTTTTCTTAATATTTATTGTTTAAAAGGAATCAGATTTGAATATATTTGGGACAAGATCTCACTAAATAAAAAGCGAAATGATAAGCATGAACATTGTCTTTGTCTAAAGTAGTAGAGTGTAGGAACATTAAACACTAAACAGATCAAATATGTTCTATTTTTAAGACATCGTACAACACATTCTAGCTCAAAAAATTTTTTCTCTCGTCTTCCTATGCTTAAAATATTAAAATTCAACTTTACTAGGAAACATATATTTTTGTATCTGTATAAGAAGCACTTCTTTTTCTTCGATCATTTTTTATGCATGGAGACTCTTTAAGCGCCTTCTCGTGTCGTGAAATATCTTTCTATGATGTAGAAATTCAGGAAATTCCAAAGGTGCATTTTCGCATTTCGTTCAAATAGCTCATTCAAGATATTTCTTGAAGGAAATATACCTGAAAAATAAAGTAATATTAAGTTTCCTACGGAGGAATAATAGGAGATTTTTTTTTTGGTAACAAAATAATTGACTATTCAACTTTATTGTAGTTTTTTTCAATAACATTTTGATATTTTCTAATTACCAACATCATTAAAATAATATTGGTAAGCAAAAAGGTGATGTCTTAAAATTGAGATGGAGTATATTTCTTTTGTAAGATAAATTAAAACATATTCACACCTACTTACAAAAATATGAACGTTTTTTAATTTAGGTAATATAATCATGGAATATTTAGAATAATATTTCATCAATTACTGAAGATAAAACAACGATGATACATTAAAAACTAAACTGCCTCAAGCATTTTAATTTATTTTTCATTTTCTGCATTTTAGTAAGAATTATTATTAAAGTACTGAAATTCATATGAGAAATATTTATTCGTTATATGTATAACACACACACACACACACACACACACACACACACACACACACACACACACACACACACACACACACACACACACAGTTGGATAACTAAAACAAGTAATGTGAATTTCAGCTTAAATTATTAGATTCATCATTTATAACTGAATGAGGCAAGTTGATTTAAAGTTCGAACAAATCTTACGGGACACTCTTTTAATATAAGTAAATAAATAACTGATTTAAAAACTTGAAAGGTTTCTAGAATAAATACAGAACTGTACCTAAATGCATAAAACTACATAAGTATAAAAATGTGCAATTAAAGCCAAAAATCAAACTAGATTTTTAAAAAAAAGTCCTTCTCAAACTTTCAACATTTGCGACCCAATATTCAACCATAACTTACCTCGCGCCCCCTCCATACACAAATAACAATGTACTGAATTGAATAATACTATACTTTGACACCAAAGATGTAATCGACTTTTTCGCGTAAGTGCAACCGGCATATATAAATGTCTTTCTCAGCTAAAGCGTTAAATGTGCCGGGCGTATATATATGTCTTTCCGAAGTATGATATTTTTGTGCAGTGTTATCTATAAAATTATTCCGAAATCTTTGGAATGCAATAAATGGACAAATTGCATAGGATTTACTTATTTGAGAATTTCCATATTTATCCCACTCGCTCGCATACATGAAAAATGGTGGCATTTGGGAGCGAATCGTTTAACTTTTAATCGGCAGTTAAGGGATTAATTATAAACCGTACAAAATATAAAGATAAGTGTTAATTTTTATATATAATTTTTTATATGACAAGCCCATGGGCTCACTGGTCATTATTAAACTTGTTCTTAATTTAGCACTGTTGAATTAATCATAAAATACATTTTACAGTACTGATACATTTGTAAGTGTATTATGTCATTGCAAATACTAATTTTATTTTTTATTATGTCAGAATGTATTTCGGTTGTTTACTTTCAATAAATTAATAATATTTTTAAAAATAATCTTTTTTTTTTATTTTTCAATATGCTTGCGCTTGTATAGTTATCACGCCCCCTTAGGGGAATTATCCCCACAGTTTTAGAAATGCCGTAGTAAAAAATAATAGTTTAATTACATGACAAAAATGGATCCCTCTTTTTTTCAATGTAAACTTTGATGTTCCGAGGTGCAATCATGATGTCGGCCAAAGTCTAATGTGCCCATCATCTGTTGACTCCCTGAAGGGATGACAGGCTGAGTTGTACTTGTCAGCCTGGTATTTGAACCCTGGACCTGAACAAATATCTTGGAAAATAAGTAATTAAATAAAACTCACTTCTTTTTTTCATTTGAATTGTAAGATATGGAGGACTCTTTTAGGGGATTAAAAATATAATTTCGACACACAATTATTTTTAAGCATAAGCAAATCTGAAAGAATTTGATAATATGTACCAAATTTAAGCACGCAATTATATTTGAAAGAAATTATATAAATTATTTGTTAGTTTAATTGATATGTAATCTTATTGACATTCATATCTGAGGAATTACAGAAACAAATTTTTGATAAAACAGTTACTTAAGACTCATGAATTGTATGGGTGATATAATTTCATAAAATCCATAAATTAATAATAACTTGAAACCCTTGGAAACTACTGAATTACGATGCGGTGCATAAGAGTTCACATTAAAAATTAAGATTTTCTGTACAAGAAATTAAACTGATAAATCTGGGTCAATTTCATAGAGATGAAACATTTACAAATTAAATTAAATGTGTTCAATGAACAGTGAAAAAAACAAGTTTACGATATGCATTATGTGTGCAGAATAAAATATGTTAATACTTATATGTATTTATCTTTTAGCGGTCAATTCTTTTTGTTCGAAATGTTTTAAAAAAGTCACACTTTTAATTGCACATAACTAAACATAATACTTAATATAGAATGCGAAAGAAAAAAAGGAATTTTGGAAGGAATTTTATTTTAATTTTCACTTTTATATTTTTCACACTATTTTTTTATTTTATTACTGTGGAATACAAAACTCCTAAATGTTCGCTTTTTATGAGTACACTTTCCATGCTATGTGAAGAACATTTTATATATATTAAAATAATTACTTCCATACTTACAAAAATAATTTCATGTTTGACGTTCAAACTTAAAGGATGTGTAGGGGATACGGAGGCGACTCGGATTCACGTAGGAAGACATGTTCGCGAATTCCGTAGTTGCAAGCTAGGGTACAGAGAAAAATAGCAGAAACGAAACAAACATTTAAATAACATAAAACAATTTATTGAAAGGTTGTACTACAGCAAGTCTGGTTGGCCTGCCAATAGCGCTGCATGTAATTCCTTATGTTCTCGAAGATTACTGGCATATCACGTGTCCTCCAGGACGCTCTACACGTATTCGAGCCATGAGACCTTCAACTTAAGGAACGGGCTCCTCGTGACCAGAGCCAAACTCACTTTTGTTCCCACTTGCAAAAGTCATGTGATGTGGAACACGTCTGTTTGGGCAACGTTCATTGTAAAACTGCCGAATGGTCCATTACAACCCGCATCTCCATACGCGATCAGCGTTTCGTATGAATAAGAGCCCATCCTACTATATCGGGAAACGGATCACAAACGAAGACTTTCAGCAGGTTATGCTTTCACGAAGCTTTCCGTTCAGCACCATCTACCGTTATATTTCCCGTGGAAATATTCCAGAACGTAAGTAATTCAATGCAGCTCCGCTGTTAGGCCTGTCAGTCTACTTCTGGCAGTAATTTCGAACACCTGTGGAAGTACAACCTTTCAACAAATATTATCAGTCCCTTTAATTGTTATTTCTGTTCTTTTTCTCTTCATCTTTGCGCCATAATTCTCAACCACGGCATTTGCACCCCAGCATTTCTTTGCGATTTTGAGTCGTCTCTGTACCCCCTATACAATCTGAAAGCTTCTAGATCTTTTAACAAATCACTCAGTACATGCTCACACAATTTGAAGCATGGTGTAATACTTACACTGCAACGAGGACAGAGATAATATCGGCTTTTTTCGAAATTATTTCCATTTTCATTTCTTCTCAAGCAACAAATTACCCATTACTTTAACAATTCTTCTTCCTTATCGAATATTTTCAAAACTGTAAATTTCTGCCTTCAATGAAAAATTCCCATGTTTACCACAAAGAAAATCCTGGATGAGAAGAATTTCAGCATCGTGGCGAAACTGTATCTCTGAAAAACACTTGCACTAATAACCTCACTATAAGAATTAAAAATATGTGCAATTTAAAGATAAAAATATGAAAATATCAGTGCTGTAACCCGTACGGGCAAACCGTCTGTGGCCAGCTTTCGGTTCCCCGTATGGAGAACGGTCAAACTAGTTAAGGGGCTATAATTAAATTGGCTTCTTTGTTTAATTCCGTAATATTTATACAAAACTATGTTTTTAAGGTTTATTTGACATATTAAATAAAGTATTGTTTTCGACATAATTATAAATCTAAATAATTTTATTATTTATTGCAAATTTAATTTTATACCAATTTTTACAAAGTTGTTATAATATATTATCCAAGATATTTTAACAGAGGAAGATAACTTAATAACAGTGTTCTTTCTAAGTGAATTACATTTTAGTCAGTTTTAAGAAATGTAATATTTTCATCTCTGAAGAAACATTTATTTTTTTGAGGAGCTTAAACATTTCTCTAGTATTTTCATTTTTTTTCAAACTAAACAACTAAAATATTCTTCAACTTCAAACAGTTTATGTATGAGAAAAATTGCGTTCCTGAAATCCAGCATGCATCGCACAATGTCCATAATTGAGAGTTGCAAACTCAGTGTTTACGGTAAGAATATAAAGAGAAAAAGGAGCATATGAGTATATCTTTGAGTGTTCGTCACTGTTTGTGTCTCGCCAAACACTGACTTCATCTATACGATCAAATATTTGATCAAAAGAGATAAGATTCTCTTTTAGACGATAAGATTCATTGTAATTGTGTTTTTCTTTCAAAAAAGAACGGGTTATGAAGAGTATGTTTTCAGGAATCCTATTAAAGTTTCTTGAAAATATTACCTCCCATATGAAAGCAAAGTACACTAGTCTTTCAAACTTTCTTACTCTTTTTTCATGATAAGAATTGAATTAAATTCAACGGTGCTCTTACATAAAAGGTTTAGTGAAAGTGACAGTAAATCTAAGACTGAGAACAATAATTTTCTTTCAAAACTGAATAAAAGGTTTTTATTCCAAAAAAGTTTACAAACTATACAAAAGTAATAGAACAAAAGACTCAAACAGACATGGAATATATTTCATTATAAAGAATTTGAACTAAATATTTTATCGCAATATTTCATAGAAAATATTCGAAAATAAAATATCTTATATGTTACAAAAGTGTGGAAGATAGAAATCGATCAAGGTGGAAAGAAATAAGAATGCTTCCAATTAACATGTTATGCACAATAAAAAAAACCTGACAAAAATCCCAAGATATTAGAAAAAGTATTAATAATATGAATAATTTACTAGATACATTTAAAAATTAATGGTAAAACCCCTTAAATTTTATAACACAAATATGCAATCCTACTTAGTATATTATTCCATAAGTTAAAACAGTTCTATATACATTCAGTCTGTGTTTTTTTATATTTTGGAAAGGGGTGACAAATCTTTTTACCTCTCTGGGCCACACTGTAAAAAAAGTGAATTTTTTTAAGCATAAGAAATACACGTGCTTACTAATGATAACTGATGATTTAAATAATATCAGAAAATATAGTTATATTTAAAACAATATAAAATTTATTTATTTATAATTTATAATTACAAATACACAAGAAAACGAAATGAAATTGATATATTAGAAAATTTAGTGTAAGAGATATTTTTTCAATAACTAGAAATCTTTATCCATCAGTTTCTAAATTAATAGAAACCGTTTCCGATCATTTTATTTATATGTGATTCGTTATTATGTAGATACACATAAATAGATAGATACATCTTATAAAATCAGTTTCTCTTAGGTTGTAAATTTTTGTTGCAAATGTTTTGTTCGAAAATTGGAGTATAACATGTCTATGTGAAATGAAACTAGTCTCGAGCATATTAATAAACTAATGAGTTTTTTCGAGAATATCTAAAATTGTTTTGAACTTTCCTGTATTAAATTGAAAAGCTTGGCTGGAGAGAAAATGTTTAGTTACTTGCAGTTGTTTGCGTAGCCAGTGTATTGCAATGCAGAAAATGTTTGCTTAGTTCCAGACAATTATGGCATCAAATTGTTTTCAAATACTGCTGAAGTTTGAAATATTGTGTATTGGTTTTTACTTTAAAGGTTTGGGTTTAATTGGACTGGTACATATTTAAAAAAATATTTTTCATAGTTCAGCATTTAGAAATTATGTTTTACCATGTCATACAATATTTCAATTCAAAAGAGTTCTTCCGGATCAAATTTTGTCTTTAATGTTCATATACTTATTAAAATTTGGTTTTCGTTGAGTTTTTTGGAAAATTTAAAAACTATACCGCTTTTATGTTTATTAATAATTTAGAATATACATTTTTTTTTGCAATGCTCCCAAATATATTAACAACTTCAGGGATATATAATATATATATATATATTATATATATTGCAAATTTCTTTAGTTCTGGAGAAGAAAAAAAAATTTGATGTGCATGTTGAAAATCAGAAAAAACTGTCTCTCAATATTCCCTACATTAAAATTTTAAGAAATCAACATTCATTTTATTGTAAAATGAATGACTTATATCTTTAGATTAATTATGCATAAGACATAGAGGGAAATGGAAGTATTTAGTATTTTAAATGTATTGATGTTTTTCGAAAATTCATAAACTGAGAAAAATATTTGAAAGCTTACGATTCTGGTAGAATAATTATTATTTTGTTCAATTTACTTAAAATGCCACTTTCAAAATAACTCGTATATTTTTCTCTTGGAAGTAGTTTTTTTTTCACATAATTTCAGATCATATTTTAAATAATTAATCTTTTTTAAAGAATATTTACTATCTTAATTAACAGGAAAAATAAAGGAAAAAGTAAAAAAAAATTTTTTTTAATTTGTTTCTTATTACTCCATAGAACATCGAAATGTTTTATCGTTTGCAGATATATTATGGATAAGAATACAACAAGAAAAAATATGTATATTAATATTAACTGCATTAATTCTTGTTTATTTCTAGACAAATATCTTACAACAGTAAAACATGACAGTTGTTATCAAAACAAAATAAATCTAGTTTTCTAAAGCCTTCTGCTTAAAAAATGGCAGAAAAATATGGACATTTGTAAAAAAGGGTATTTTTTTAAAAAATAGAAAATTATTTTTTGCTCACATTGAATTAAATAATTTCTTTCTATTTCTTATACCTACAAAAATTTAGGGTGATTTTTTTTAAAACTGACACAATTCATAGCCATCAGTAGCTCAATTTAACAAAAGAAATGTTACCCAATGTTTGTGTTGACCAATGCATGGAGACAAATAAGCAAATGAGAAGTTGGATTCCATAAAAAAACAGTTCAAAAAATCACCGCTAGGGATATTTATGGCAATGTATAATGCAAAATTGTTACAAAAATAAATAAATAAAAATAATTACACGTAAAAAATAAAAATGAAATATTATGTATTAATTTCTACCTTCATTCACTTGAGTTTGACTACATTCAATATGACTTCATTTCTTAGAGACTACACTGTGACCTTTCACTTCACATTTCCTTTTTTCCGTACGCAAAATACCACAAGAAATATTTCACTTTGTCTGTGATATGTGTACCTATACAATGGTTCTCTTTAACCCGTCGGCGATGACATTTGCAATGTCTGTAATCAATTTTTCTGTTACAGGTTTCCGTCCTCTGCTTGGGTGAATTGTCAGAGACTCCACTTCTTCGAATTTTGTAATAATTTATTTCATAGCATTAAGCGATAATGCCCTCTTATGTAGCTCTGTCGGGATCTAAGCTCACAGGGGATCTGTGGAGGGTTAAGATAATACACCTTTAGTAAGAATACGCGTTCATTTGAGCTGGTTCACTTCAGCTGGCTTCAGGTTCCTCGAAGTGGTATACATGTGCTTATAAGCCAACTTACAGGTGCGGTTGTAGCATGCGAGAACATAATCTTAGATTTTGCTTTCATACTCAATGTTTATGATGATTCTCAGTTTGGTTAGCTACACACACACAGCGGTGCCATAAATACTAATATCGGTGATTTTTAGAAATATCTTTTACGGTATCTTACCTTCATGTCATCATTAGTCTTCCTATCAAGTTTGGTGCTATTGCGGATGTTAGATCGAGTTTCAGATGGCTCTGGATAGTGTCAAATTAAAAAAAATCACACATTGTGTATTTAAGATCATTATACAAAGAATGTTTCTCTATATAAATGGATACCTGTATAAATAAAACCGCTTCATTCCAACACCGTTCAACCGATTACAATGAAAATTTGCATACATATGTATTTTTTTCTGCTATCTTCTTTGAATGTTTTTGTACTATCCTGTTTGTTGCAGTTACCCACAGGTGGTGAAACAACAAAGCAACTTTTGCAACGCTCAATCAATCGTTTCCATCGTGGTTGCCAAAAATGAAGTCAACTGGGCTCTATCACCAGAATTTGGCTATGTTTCTTTTGAATCACCATTATAATATAAGGAACGGCATTGCTTACGAATAAATAAATACAACAGAAAGTAATATTAACGTGCGTGTGTATAACATATCCAGACGTAAGTTATTTACTCTATTTTTAGTGTTCATTACACAAAATGTGCAACAATGTGTTACTTTTGCCAAGCATAAATCGGCTTAGGAAGGTGTTTTCAAAAACTGACCCACAAGAGAGTTATGGGACATTATAAGTAAAAAGAAATTATTTTTATCAGTTATTAGATCAACAGACTTAAAATTTAACAAATATGATTTTTTTGTCCAGTTGAGATATGCATAAAGATGTTTTAGCTTAAAAAAACAAAATAATTCACGTAAAATTAACTCATTAAAAACTTCTTTAACCTTCAATCTGTATTGTTTATTTTTTCAATTCAAATGTGCAAAGAACGGGTATACCAGCTAGTTATTAAATAAAAAAAGAAATAACAGAAATTACTTTTAAATCCTTCAAATCTATGGTAAAGTTAACTAAAATGAGGAATAAGAGAGTCCATTTTCAGTATCAAGTACATTAATTTTTTTGTTTTTAATTCCTGAAACAATTTGATATTTCGCAAGTCAAAATTTTTGTTTCAGTATTCTGCTTGAATTCTAATGCATTATACTTAGAAGCGTTGGGAGAATTATTATCACAAATTCTTTGAGTGTTGCTTACAAAATCTATATAAACATTAATAACATCAGCATATTGTATTTCCATTATTAACTCAATTGTTTAAAATTACACACACTAAAAACTAATCAAGCTTGCTCATTACACACACTAAAAGACATTTATTGCTTTACATATGAAAAAGTGATAATGGTAAAGTATTATTTAATTATGTCGAGAAATGATTACTCCCAAGAGTGGTAATTTTTTACATTCGACACATAGGGATAAGAGCAAAAACAATTATTCGCAGGAAGGATTTTGTGAATGCTGGAAAAGACATTAGTTTTTAAAAAAATAGCCGTCACTAACTACTATTACTTTAATGGCATGTCAAAACTGTATTTTTAACAAAATTAATAGCAATTCAGTCTCTGCCTTTCATGGATGTCTTAAGTTAATGACTTTTTGATGAATTGTAATCACTGACATCTTGGAATAGAGGTTAGACAAAATTAAACAATCCAAACAATGCTAAACTAAACTAAAGATCTAAGCGAATCTTCATTCCTGTTCAAGGTTTTTTTATTAAAATACTCTCCTATAACAAATTCTCAAACATCAACTGAACACTTATCAAATAAATTAAGTTTTTTACAGGTATTACAGATCTAACCTTATTAATTAAACACAATCCTTAAAGAAATAGCTCATACACGAAAGATGCCCACGAATTAATCAGTAACATGAAATCACACAGTTTGTATTAAAACTTCGGGATTGCAACACATTTGCAATTTCATGCATTCACTATTCTACTCAAGATTGAATTTAATTACCAAATGTTTTAAAATTAAAATATGTTTTGTATAATGTTTTAGGGAAAAAAAGTACTTACGGATGTGGGTATTGTATCACATATTTTTTATTTTGACATAAAATGGCTTAAACAAACTATTTACATTGTAAATGTATTGCGATTTGTAAAGGGTCAGCACATTTATCAGTTTTATTAAACATTTGCAAGAAGCTCTTAAAATAATGCGTAGGGAGATTTTGTATATTTTTGATTGTAAATGAATATATTCCTAGTAAAATAAATGGATTCAGCACTAATTTGTTCAAAACTGATTGCGAATTTTAATGCATGCAGGTATTACAATTATCTTAGTAATGTTCTATGTTGTCTTAAATATTAGAATACATATCACTGGACACTTTATATTACAAGAGAACATTAAACTATAACAAATGGATAGAAACTTTCTCTGCATATAAATTGAAAACTAGCTGCCTACTTAAATGTGCTTAATTAAGACCGATGAGATCAATGAACTCATTTACTTAAAAATTTCATTTTTAAATTCTAATTATAATTGACTGGTGTTACACGTTTATTTTTAAAATGTCGAAGAACATGAATCTCTGCATAAAGAAGTATCCACAGAATGTTTATGAAATAGGAATAGCATATTCATCTTATGAAATTCGTGATATTGTAGAAAAGTAATTTCCTTATGCTTTTATTTCTTTCTTCAGTAGCGCTCTGAGCAGCAGTCTCATTAGTAACGCCACTTAAATATTTCAGATTTGTTTAAAAGTTCATTCTGATGCTTAATTATTATAAGTTTTAAAATGTAATCCATAATTGTTTTTTTTCTAAGTAACCAAAAATATTTTAATATTGCATAATATAACCAAATAAAAATTAATGTAGTTAATAAACACACGTTTTACATAATGATATACTAATATCTATATATGAAGGTAAAAAGCGACTCACTCACTCATCACGATATCTCCCAAACTCTTAGACCTACAGACATGAGATTTGTTGAACATGTTTCTTTTACTGAATAGCTATCCAATAAGAACGGGTTTACAGAAATCAACTCCTAAGAAGGGTTTTGAGAAGTTAAGGGTGCTTATAGGTAAGAATTCGTGTTTTTGAACTGTTAGACCTATGAACTTTGGAAATTAACAAATATGGTTCTTTCGTTGAGTGGAGATTCGCTAAGAACGTTTTTTGTGGAAGTTTACCCCACAATGGTTGTAGTAATAAACACACGTTAAGAGGAGGCTGCATAAAAATGCCCGTTTTCGAATTATTTGATCTACTGATTAAAAATATGGTAAGCATGGTTCAATTTTTAAGTAGATTTGCTAAAACGGTTTTAGTAAAATGGGCTAAAGGGGTTTGATAAGGGCGTGGATATAAAAAAGTTACCGTTTTTGAACTAACTGAATATACCCTAAGTATGTCTGTGAAATGCTTGTGTTTTTTGTTGTGTTCTTCACCCATTTAAATTTTCCTTTCTAATTAAATTTGGTATAATTTTATGTTCTAAAGTTGGCTATTCTTTCCTCACTACAATATTAATTTAATATTTATGGATGCCTTCACTTATATAAAAATTCATTTATTCTGTAGACCATTGTAATCTTCCTACAGTAAAAAAAAATCTAAATTTGTTTTGTAAAACTGTTTGAGAGTCTGATTACCATCAAAAATAATTCTTTATTCATACTCTCTATTATTTATTGAATTAGTCATGAGAAAAAAGTTCAGAAAAGTAGCATCTTAAATATAAGTGAAGAATAGGGTGTTATATAAAATATGTGAAATGTTTTGTCACTTGATTAAAATATACCGTTTGACGTTTAAATTAAAAATCAATATTACTTCGCTTTTTGAAGGAAATACAGAATTTTTTTAAAATATAAACAAAAGTATCTACGCAAGAAAACATTTTCTCTGAAAAATTATTCGTGATTTTGTTTTAACAACCTAGGTATTTTACACATCAGCTAATATACAAAAGTAAAGCTTAAACATACAAATAATTCCGAACAAAAGTGAAAAAAAATATGCATATCTTCAGGTTTCTTTCAAGAGATATTTGTTTATAATAAAATTTTGTTTAAAGCTTTGAAAACCAAGAAACAAAGTTATAACTCACTTAAAAAAAGTTTTATTAGTTCAACCATTTCCTTTTAAGGAAGTACGTGAAATGACCTTTGTCTATAACCCTATATATTCCTAAGGTATAAATTAAACTAATCTGAACATCTTTAAATTATTTCTTGCTTTTATTGATCTTTAAAAATTATGTTCAGATTTTTAGGACCAATAAGGGTTGTATTTCCTGGAAAAAGTACTTTAGATAAAACTCTGTTATAATATCTTATACTAGTAAACCATATCAGATAAGACTTTTCAAAACATTTCCCATTTTAGAGGCATCATTGAACAACTTTCTTCAAAATCAAAGCTCATTTCAGTGTACTTCTTTCTTTGCGCCATTATTATTATTAGGCATAAAACAATATCCAGGGCCTAGAGGAGTGTAATCAGCCGTAACAAATTGAAGGTTACTTGAGGCTCACTTTCTGAGCCTGTCGATGCCAAACTCCACTTAAAATAACGGGACGTTCCACTGAATTTAGGCGATCCTCACTGCCAAATGGCGTGTTTCGAGCTAATAAGAAGGGTGGGGCTATCGGTGGGGGAATACATTATGAGCCATTTGTTGCTAGGTTGGGCTCAATATGATAAACGATCTAGGGAATGAAGGTGGCTAGGATATGTGGAGAATTTTGTCCTGGTTTTGCAGAGTAGTAATATTTGTTTTACATTGGATTCTTTATTCCATTTCATTTGTCATTAGAACTAAAATAGTTTTGGATCGACAAGAAAAGAGATCGGCAGTGGAATTAATCACCCACTCGTTTAGCGCTTTATTTTTAGAATTTTGTGTGAGGAACATGTAACAGAAAATAATAAAAGAAAGAAAGGAAAGCAGCAAGGGACATAAATTGGGATGTAGCAAAAGTCTAAATAATACATTCTACGTTTTTTTTCCAGTTAGCAATGTTTAACTGATATGCAGTTTCTAAAGTAATGTATATGAAAAACTAATTTAATTAATTTTAAGTTATATGTGTATCCTATTTATCATTACAATACTTATATTTTGATTATCAAATGATTGCTTACTACAACCTTAATTGCTTTAGTACAGCATTTTCTTTATCTCAATATAATGTGAATTAATGCTGATTAAAGGTTTCATAAAATTATATAAATAAGTCCGTGCTTTTCAAAGTTTCAGCATTCGCGACCTAATATTCCATCATAATTTTCTTCGCCCCCCCCTCATACAATAACAATATATTAAATTCAATAATACTAAACTTTGACGAAAAATATACGACACGACTTTAAACTGTTAAGTGCCACCGGCTTATATAAACGTCTCGCTCAGCCAAAGTGTTAATTTCCCCCGACGTCTTTCCGAAGTACGATCTTTTCTGTGCACTGTTATTCATAAACTTATTCCGAAGTCTTTGGAATGCAATAAAAGGACATTGACAATGTTTGTAAAGGATTTACTTATATTTCAGATTTATTGCTTCTAAATTATCCCCCACCCCACCCCCAATACATTACATGCATGCTCCTACGTGGAAAACGTTTGGCATTGGAAAGCGAATCGAGTAACATTTAATCGGCAGTTCAGGGATTGATTATAATCCGTACAAGTTAACAAGATAAGTGTTAATTTTTGTATATAATTGTATATATGTCAATCCCATGGAGCACTGGTAATTATTAAATTCTTTCTTAACTTGGTATTGATAAATTAATTATAAGATACATTGTGTAGCACTGATGCATTATAAGTGTAATATATCAGTTTAAATTTGTATTTTATTTTTTATTATGTCAGAATGTATTTTGTTTGTTAACTTTCAGTAAATTAATATTTTTTAAATAATATTTTGTTTTCTACTTTTAAGTATTCTAGCACCCCCTCACCTAGTTGTCACGCCCCCCAAGGGAGGCCCCACCTTAGTTTGAGTACGCTGAAATAAGTATATCGCATGTAACCTTTATTATGTATAATCTTGTCTTTTTCGCTTCTCCATGTTTCTACAAGTTTTTACATAATTTTTAGTTAATACATAATAATTAAAAATTTTAATTATGATTGAAGTTTGAGTTTTTTAAGCATATAACCATAAATGTGATACGTTTATTAATTATGTTCAGTTTTTAAAAATATTATTTATACATATAAGTCGGGCTGAGCAAATAGCAGCCCGCCAAGACAGAAAACAAAATAGACTGAATTTTTTCCCTATATTTGGATTAATATATTTGTTAGCAAAGACTTTCTTGCATAGAGTTCAACAAGAGTAAATATTGACGCAAGTTGATTGACATTAACTAGCAAGCTATGATGAGAATTTCTACAAGAAATCTCACTCACGATTTAAAAAAAAATGTAGAAATGTTTGATATATATATATAGGAGATATTCGTCTCATTAAACTGATTCTAAAATTAAACGTGTTCCTGTGTGTGCAGATATAGGTATAAAATTAGAACAATAAATTTAAGAGGGTACGGCTCATGAATTTTTTAACAATTCAAATATTTTGGTTTTAAATGGTTTATGATATGAGGAAATATGATAAATAGAAGTATTTTTATTTATTTTTTAAATGAAGTTACTCCTTGACGAGCATCAAATGAGCTATGCTAGGAGCCTCTGTGTTTCCCCTTGCATTAGTTTCTGATGAGAGCGAATTCATATGATGTTCAATTGGAAAGTATTGGGCATAAAGAAAGTGTATCGGTACAGATCTTTTGGATCTTAAAAGCAAATCAGAGAAAAAAAAGTTAAGTGATGGAAAAAGCCTAAGAAGTCGTAACCAACTCACTGACATATAATATGAAAAAATCAAAGATATTGTGGTATGTTTATTAAAAATGTCACCAATGATCCCCCCCCCTACACAGCATGAAAACTCTTGTTTGTGCTGTGTATTTTCATCTTCTATCTTCAAACGAGAGCCTTCACCATGGACTGTCTCCTGCGATAATAAATGCCTGGTGCAAATTTCAAAAGACAAAATCTGAATGTAACGAAAGGCACTATGATCATAAACACATACACCTTTCTGAATTAAATGAAGCCAATTGTTAGAGATCTAGGTGATTCTATGTTATTAAGAAAATGTTTACATTAAAAGACCCATAACTCCCAAATGAGTCAGTTAATGACACCATCCCAGTTAATGACTGTGATCCCAAGCTCTACATTTATGGGGTTAAAAACTCTAAAATTAGGGGTAAATATGGCTATTTCACCGTTCAATATGAGTCATGTAGCAAAATTAATGATATTAAAGCACATTGTGAGATTGAACCAAGTTATAACTGTGTGTCATGTTTCAAAAAATTAGATACATTTAGGATTCGTGTAGCCCAACGAAAGCACCTTGAGATCCCCAAAAAAGGCAAAATTGTTAAAAATAATGAAACAAGTAAAAAAATATTATAAAAGACGGTTGTACGAGCAAAAAGAGTAAAAAAAATGCTTCATATGCTTCTGGGAAGTACTAAAAAAAGTAAATGCTCAAAAATTACAATTTTTTACTTTAAAGCCTGTTTTTCTCAAAATGTAATATTTTTTACTTTATGTACCTTTTTCTCAAAAACTACTTATCATATAATCCTCAAATTTTTAGTGAGCAGATTTTTAACATGTTTACACATTTTAAATGAGGGAATTGGATACATCTAGCAAACATTTAGGTATGACTTTTTTAAACTAAATTTTAGGGAAAAAATTGGGCATTTTTTAAAAAAAAATCATAATTAATTTAAATTTTAATAAAAAGGCAAAATACTTTGTTAAAGTGTTATTGATAGTATTCATAACCTACTGTAAAAATTTATTCATGCAAAATAAGTAGTTTCTGAGAAAAAGGTACATAAATTTGCGCAATTAAGCATGGGCTAATATGGACATGCGGACCCCCTTAATAATAATGTCACTAGTTTATTTAAACTCTCTTTCTATATATATATTGGTCTTCATGGTCTAATTTATATATTTTCTGAGATGTAAAGTCAACTAATGAATGCAATCATTTTATAAAGATGTGGCCTTCCAGTATCATACCAGTGTGGACCACGAGCCTTAACAATTGCTCGCTATTCATATAAGCAATGTTTTCGGATGTTTTACTTACGATGTAAAAATAAGTTTTATTACTAGTGTTAAAATCAAAATTAAATTTAATGCTAAAAATAATAAATATTCTACATATTGGTAGAATTGTGTAGACTTTTTAGCTTTGAAAATACTTTATTATTGATATAAAGTGGAGTGTTTTATTATCGTTAATCCAATTTCCCTTAAGTTAATTGAATCCTTCAAAATAATTTAACTTGAGTGATAGTGCACTCAGCTAACTTCAGTTAGTTAATAATGAATCGTACGTTCTAAGGTGCCAAATAATTTATATCTCTCAATGTATGTAGAACGAAGCTCTGAACTCTAACCGCTTTGCTTCACTTCATTAGATTATTCAACCACCTGAACTATTAATTAGAAACTGTGATCAATCAAGCACATAGAAAACAATTGGGTTGTATGAGAAGCAATATTAATTCTTTTATTGTATCCATATTAAAATATGAGTAAATTCCTTAGGTGTTTAAAAATAAAACTAAAACCCTTACATTATTTTTATTTTTACAAAATATAGTAAATCATGGAATATGCTGCAGTAATCTTGCTTAATTCGAGTGTATTTCTTATGCATATTTACTACATATTTTTCTTTCACCATGTATAGAACAAGCATTTTGCACAAGCGATGTCTCTAAGATATGCACAGCAAAATTTAGACAGTCTTCGTTTAGTACATTTCAATCAACTTCTTATAAAATAATCAAACTTCTATATATTCCAGTAAAAACCCAACGCGCATCCTGCTTAAAATTTATAATATACGATTCTACTTTTAGCAACTTCAAAACATTACTTATTTCTTCAAGTGCTCTAACTTCAAAATGTAAATCTGAGAGTACTTTTGAAGTTCTCTTGCGTTTGAGCTGTAATAGCAAATATCTTCAAAGTGAATCTTGCAATACATATATGCATGTGTATGCGCTCTTGTGTTTGAGTAATCATAAATATTAATAAAATAATTCCACTGCCATTAAAATAAAACATATATTTCTTAAAAGGAACTTGTAATAACATTGATAAATGCGCGTAGCCTTTCGAAGTAAGAGAAATCGTAGAGATAATTATCATATAGACAAACTAAGTATTAACTACAGAATGGCTAATTCAGTATTTAATGTGCCGTTCACAGGCAAATATACAGATCTTTAAATGACAAAGTTTATATTTAATGAAACAATTTTATGGTACCTTGAGATGTTCCTTACTATAGGCAATGCAGATCTCATTTTTTTCTAAAATGTGTATCAATAATGTCTGAGACAACTTAGGTCCAATGAAGACGAATGCATATTCAAATGAAGAGAGATCGAGCGAGGTTGCTGCCTAGGAAAGAATGTCAATTTTATTCAAATTTTTGATAATTATTCGTACAGCATAAGACTGGGTATTATTTTGATGAAATAATATTCCGCAAATGGTCTGCTCAAATTTAGGAACCATTGGTAAAACTCCTTGTATAGTGTACCGGTGTGATGTTAAACTGCTGTTAATGAGCACTAAGATGTAGACTGTCCAGACATTATGCTATAAAAATCATGAAATCCGTTGTGGAACTGGCATGTAGCTCGATGAGAAGAGCTTCCAGCTGGTATTCACCAAGAAGCCACCACTCCCACCCACGATCGTCATTCTTCATCAACAAATTGTAATTTTAACCCAAACAAAACATAATGTCCTTTGGGAATAACGTTGACAGCGTGTCCTGCTTAAAACCCCGCGGTGACTAAAGCTCCAGTGTTTAGCAATCATCAAAGGAACTGTCCTTTGTGGAAAATGTTGTGGGTGGCTTAGATGCTGACAGACTGCAGCCTCTGCTATTAAAAGGTGAATTTGTACCTCACATACTGCTATACGTTGGTTTCGATGAACCATTCAGTGAATTTATCTGTAAGTGAGATCAGTTTTGCATCTGTTCAATCAACTGCTTCTCTACCAAGCACTTAGGTTATCTTACGACCATCTTGTCCCACATTAGAACAATAAGCTCACTTTTTGTCCAACACGTGTCGTAGTTGCACTCGTCGTAGTAATGCAACCCTTGGATATGGTTTTTTTCCTTAGGAAAAAACTGCTGTTTTTAGTCGTTTAAATTCCCGAGGTTTATTCTACAATAATTTAATATTCCTCCTGATACAACTCGCTATGAATTACATGTAATCCAGATATTGGATGTATGTCTTCTCTCCTTTGTAGCCAAATATGGAGTAATATGTAACCAGAATCGACGCAAATTCAATCATTTCCTTATGTTTTTCAAATTTATACATAATGTAAATCTGTTTTAACTATGCGTATTTCTTCATGGATAGGAAATATAACACTTTTGAGGAGTGTGCACGTATATTCAAAATCTTAGCGTTACGCTTCATACATGTTACTTTACATGACTACTTTCATACGCCATTCAAAGTTTTTAATGTACCAATTTACAAACATTTTAAAAATATTTGTTTCTATTATCCTCATGTGACATATAATTTACAAATCAATATTTAGTAGTTTTATGTTTTCCTTTTCCTTACTTACAAACCATTAAAAGTTATAAAAAATATTGATAATAAATTTCAAAAAAAAAGATTTGATGCTTATGTATACTTTTTATAAGACTCACAGAATAATTAATAAGATCACCAATTAAGCAATCTCTAAAAGTTTGAATTACTCGCCGTTGACATATTCCTAAATTTCAGTAAATTATCTTCTTTGTTCTTGTACTAAAAACCAATTTTATCATACATCTCACTAAAAAATCGATCAGTTCTGGGAAACCAAAATCCACTAATATAAGATATGAAAAAAAATGAACTGAAATTATTAAAAATTAGGAATACGAAACGAATAGGAATGTAAATGATGAGCATAAAATTTTCTATAAAATTGCTAGGTGTAATAAGTAGGTCAATTATAATGCATTCTACTTTCTAACCGTACGATTTAATATATCTTGATTTCGCTGAACTATATAATACCACACGAAATGCTTATCATTGATTAATTAATGTTCTTTAATAACAGGTTGTGTATGAAAATAAATTTTAATAATTGTCGTTGATTAACTGTAGTATAAGCAGTGAGCTTACTAGTGTTAAAATGTGAAATCAGTGGATGATTGAAAACGAATATATTTGGCTCGAGAAAATGTACGAATATCATATGTAATGCTATATATTGATGGCGAATATAATATTTCTCTGGGAAATATTTCACTAATAACATTTACGATTTGATGTTCCGCACTTTATTCTAATTATTGTAGATTTACGTAAATGTTAACTTTAACTGTAATAATTATTCGATTTTAATGTGCACTGTAATTATAACATTCAATATATTAACTATGAATTTATGGAATGAGCCATAAAATGACATTTGTCTTTCAAATATAAAAACAAGTATGTAACTATTATTTATCGTTTTACCTATTTTGGAATATGGAATATACAATTAAATTAATCCATAACTGTATAGAACATATATTGATCTTCCTGGGAATTATTTGTTTATTACTAATAACGGTATATATTACTATAACTCAAAAATTTGACAAAAAAGGGAAACTACAGAGTAAGAGAAACTAAGATAAAATATAAATATACACCTAATTCTTGATTTGGACGAGAGTCTGTGGAGGTGTCGGAAGGACAGAAGTCGCGACCTTTGCGTTTCTAAGCATTTTACATGTCACTAGACAAAAGTAATCATCTCTGTCCGGAGGCTGTTAATGGCTTATGTAGTTCTCCGCTACAAGAAACTGTAATTGAGGAAATCCATTTCTGAGATTCCTGATTCTTTCTGACTTATTCTTCTGGATGCCGTGCGATCTCTTCTTTTTGATGTTTAAATTTTTGAATAATTTTTATTACATGTATAATAATTGATGCGATAAACTTTGATTGCTGAATCATCGTAATGCAATTTGAAAATTAATATGTTCTTTTGGACAACTCGTAAGATGTAACTAAGACAAAGTAATTGACATAATCCTACGTACACAGAATTTGAGTTTACATTTCTCGAAATCTTGACAGACGTGGACGACTAGCCGATTTCAAATCAACTGTCACGGAAGACAGGCCATGTAGAGTGACTGATTCTTGTTAAACATGCCAAGACTCAAATTCCTGTACTCTAAACTTATTGGCTTGATGTAGAATATTGAAGAGGGCTGCCAGTTGATGTGTCCTTGTAACCTGAGAATGATTCTCAAAATTATTAGGATTATTACTAATAGCTAGATGTTGATCTAGGTTGCGACGTAAATTAAATTGAAATAAACATTTCAAAAAGAAGTTCGACAAATAGCTATTAATTGGATAAATAAAATAGTAAAAATTAACTGTCTTTTTTTAAGGGAGTAAACTACCGGAAAAATGAATGAATAAAAATTTAACTCACTTTTTCGGGGGGGGGAGGGAATTACCAAATGATTTCAATTTCAATTCCTATCATAAAAGAGCAGCAGCTGTGAAATGGATATTTAAATGCATAAATATTTGACTGGTAGTTCTTTTATGTAAATTTCTACTTTACGTCCAATGCAGAAGCACATTCATTGGAAAAAACTATTCTTTGAGACATGAAAATAAGCCCCATTAAAAATAAAGTAACTGAAATTTTTTAGGAAATCATACCACACAACCTAACTCTATCGAAAAAAATGTTTAGAATTCTAATAACGAATCGAACTTTCACAACAATACAGATTCAGAATTATAATAAACAAACATCCATAACGTATATTGCAACGGATGCTCACGACTATCATTCGCCTTATGAATGTCTAGCATTGGGGGCAATTTAAGCAACATATATTTAACAAAGGAGACTCGTATTAACTTTTGTCAGTAGCCTCTTATTAATCAATTCCTCGGAAGAGGAGTGGGTTGCGCTAGTTCAGTGTTCCAAGTGAGTTAATGAGAGGTGCAGCTGCTACGAGAAGAAGGAGATAAAGGCGACTATGTACTGATCTCTCTTCACATGTCTTCAGTGAGCAAGATTTGTTTGGAGAGTATGGAAATGCTAATGATTTAATAATCCTCTGTTAAAAGAGATTGAGGTGAAGTAATCAGGAGAGCGGAGGCTGATTAATAATTGGAATGGATGCTTTCTGGTTTTTGTTTTATTGTCGGTGCCTTTTAAACTCAAAATACTTCTATTGAAAACAAAATTATGTGGATGAGGTACTATATTTTAAAAATGTAAAAGAAAAAGATAAAAAATTATTCATGTAAGATAAAAACTAGCCTTAGAATGCAAGGTAATATACCATAAAAGTTTCTCGAGTAATCTTTTTTATTTTAATGAAATAACAAATCGAAAATGCATTTTATATTTTGCCATTAAAATGTGATAAAAGAGTTCCTTAAAAAAAAGTGTATTAGTTTTATGTGTGTAAAATTTAAGTCATTCTTTTCTCGATTGCAATAGAAGTATGAAATGGAATTGTTAACACTTCATATCTATGGGTAAATAACTGAATTTTTGCATAAAGTAAAATATAACAATTTATTAAATATATTATTTCCACTCTTTTCTAATCCATTGCATTTTGCTTAAATGAAAAATTAAATTTATTTTGATGTAACTTAGTATATATTTGCTGGATGAAAAAAATATGCGTCTAAAATGCAAATTAAAATCTGCACTGAACCGTACAATTTTTTCAAACTACTTTCATTTTATTGCATTAGATTGATGATTCATCAACTGATATTCAATTTACGAATAACAATATTTTTGTAAAAGAAAGTAATTCGAGATTTAATTGATGACGTGAAATTTATGAGTCAATATTTACGATAAAAGAAAATGTTTACATTTTAGTTATTTGAAAATGCGTAAAAATGATTACAAAGGCAATAAAGATATTTTTGATTCATTACTTTTACTTGCTAAAAACGCTAATTTAAAAAAATAAAACATATGCTCAAAGTGTAAAAGAAAGTACAATAGATATACATACACCTCCTATTTAACTTCATTATTACTAAAACTGAGCTAGGTATAATTTCAAATTATCTAAATAGGGAATTATTTAACAAAAAGCTGATCTGTTTTAATTTGAACATGCATGTAAATAAAATATATTTATATTTGCAGGACACCAATATATTACGTAAACAAATATGAAGTTGATGAAGTTGAATTGTGAAAAATATATTTTAATATATTATTTTATTTATTTATTTATCCAGAAACTGTGCTTGGCTTCTGGTCATTTGGACTCTTCCAGTACCAACTAACGACATCATCAGTCGGGCATTCATCGAGTCCAGTGCTTTGGAGAAGGTGGTGGCCATCCATCCCCTAGCATGGCCACCCAACGGGCAAGCCAGTGGAGGTATACTCCCAAAAAGTCATGTCCAGTAGTTAGACGAAAACGGCTAACCTCCTCGGATCTTTTCTAGTGCCTCGGAATAGGACCCGCAGTAGCCAGAATTTCCCATGGCTTTCCAAGGCTCTTGGTCTATTGGGACACAGCAGTACGTTTGCCAATGCATATGATATAATGCTCTCGGCACTTCTGAGGGTCAAGAGGACTTCCGGTTGAGACGACTCGGCTCCCTGCTTGACTTTTTGGTAGGCTCTCTCATTGCCGGTAATCTCACCTTGTCTTGGGACCCACTGTGAGGTCACAGTCCATCCATATGAAATGAGCTCAGCAATTTTAGTTCTGCACTGAATTGTGTTAAGACAGTCAGTTGGTGTGTTAATGCTTAAGGCTGAAATTACACTTTCGGAGTTGATAAAGAAGACAACTTTGCAGGAGTTAAGCCAGTTACGAGTAATTGTGTTGTAGATTCACACATCCTTGATCCCTCCCAGGGTATTTTCTCTCAAAATTAGGGTGGAATTGAGCCAAATTGCTCTGTAAAAGTATGATGTTCAAAGTTATGGCTAACACAACAGGTGTAAATCTAATCCTTGACGCGAGGAATTTTGTGAGTCTAGATTTGATGTTTCTGTCGATCAGGTGGGATAACATCAGGTGCTACAGTAACAGTAGCATACTACTTATTTTGTATTCTTATATTGCTAACAGTATTATCTAAATCTTGAAATATTGAATAAATAGTTAATTTTAATGTTATTAATTTATTTTTCTTTAAAATATAAGAAAGAAAATTTAGAGCCCAATTCGAATCGAACATACATATATGCCATTTACAAAAAAAAGTTAACAGTTAAATGTGAGTGGTTAATAAATTTTAGAGAGACTCAGATAAGTCCAGAAAACTTTCGGTACACATACATTCAATTGCTCCATTTATCTTTTAGAGTAAGATTTATTCATGTGAGAGTACACACCAGAAAGTTAATCCTTCATATATTTAATTCAATTCTTTTAAGTCGATGAAGATGTGATTTTTTTCCTGTTCTTGTTTTCTCTTTTTAGTAATGCAGTAAAAGAATTGTTTAAGTAAAATAAAAATGTATTTAAAGATAAATTTATTTTTCAAGAAAAAATTAACTCCATTTTTTAAAAAAGAAATTCACTTTTACGTTATTATTCTACCGAGAAAGAGAGATTATAATATGATTTACTTAAAACTCAGACAAGTCTGGTTTGATTTACGGCCAATCAGAAATTCTAAATTAAAACAAAAATGAACTACAAAAGAAGTGATA
Source organism: Trichonephila clavata (assembly GCA_019973975.1). Lineage (NCBI taxonomy): Eukaryota > Metazoa > Arthropoda > Arachnida > Araneae > Nephilidae > Trichonephila > Trichonephila clavata. Next base: position 2,359 of record BMAO01004314.1, on the reverse strand, counting down.
AGCGATTATAAAAGTCTTTTTAAAAATTGGATTCAAAAGTGTGAAAAGAAATGGATTGCTTTAATTTCTTTCCTAAAAGTATGATCACGCTACTGTATTCACGAAGTCGTTAATAATGCACTGAGTTAACCTCTGAAGCAGAAATGTAAATTGTAGGTGAAACATGTGACCACCAAATATCAGTTGCAAAAGTCTCATAAAACGTTAGCGTCGCTGAATTTTTAAATAAGTTTCCTAATAAACTGTGAATTAAATTACGAAATTTGCGTTCGATTTTTTCTCGCTTATTTAAAATGCTACTGCTTCTGCCCTATCTTCGTTAGCGATTGAAGAAGTTGTTTGAAAGAAGTTAAAATTATGGCCTGCTCGTAAAAGTTCAGAGCAACGGTAGTAACGCATTTAGAAATTGCTTTCTTGGTCTCTTAATGATGGAACATGCAATTTATAGGTTATAATGGCATTTAGTGTACATACTTTAATCTCGAAGTTCAAGTTCAGAATGAGAAGCATTTAAAATTTATACATGGAGTAGCTGTAAGATTAACTAACATATGGATGGTGACCTTTGTGTATTAAGATGTTCATAAAACTCTTAAACCAAATAGCATTTAAAATGGTGTTTCGTAACATAAAATTTAAATGAAGTGCAATTTGTAAGCAAGCGAATTGCAAACATAGTAAAGTTTTTTTTTAAATTTTATTACTTGTTCATGCATGTGAATACTGCGTATTCACACATCTTTAAATTTTCCGTAAGAAATGTGTTCTTTTTCTGTTCTTATCTTCATGGTTGTTAATGGACTGATTATAAAATTAAATTCCATAAATATCCGAGTTAAATATGATAAAAAATCCTTAAAAGCAATTCATTAATATATTAGTATAAGAATAATACATATTCGAAGTATGTAACGTTATTTAACATCTTTGATTGAATAAAAAATACTTTCATATGAATGTATTTGTGTTAGAATAATTAATTTAAATCAACTTTTATTTTAACCCTTATTTGCATGATGATGAAAACTTCCATCATAACGTTTAGTGTACGAAAAATTATACCCAATATGTATATTGTAAATTGGTTGTTACTGGCAACTATTTTCACCACAAATGCGTAATAAGGAACATAGCAGTAAAAAAATCAAATACCATAGTCATCATACCGTTTCGGCTGTTTGTTGTTATTAGAAGAATTGTGCGATTTCTTGAATATTTTAAAACTTATCTGAAACATTTTTGAAACAAAAAGTTAAAAAAAAAGTTTAGTTTTTGAGTTTCTGTTATTTTCTGTTTAATTTACATCGAATACGCCAAATAATTTTCCCAAATCCATGTGTCAGAAATTTACTACTCTGTGCAGTTGTCTCACTAATAATGCATGGCAAAAATATTTTTTAAACATATGTCTATTTTATGTTATTTTTGTTGAGAAATTTAGAACAGAGGGACGTTGAAGATAATTTGAACCAGTTAAAACGCGGTTGGCTATCAGAAGATGACCTTGATGACGGAAATTCTGACTGCGAGCATCGTGATGCAGATGGAATTAGAATAATAATAATAATTGTTTTTTTTTAAATTATCGCCAAGAGAATAAAAATGACTCAAAAATATACTATTTTTATCTACACTATTAAAATTCGAAGGTAAACAAACGTATCTATGTATGTATCTATGTGCGTCTATCTTCTCACGAACAGCACCACGCAGAAAGTCGCGGAAGGTACCAAAAGATCGGGAATTTTCCGGGGAAGCCGTATTGCCTATTTATATTCCGATATTGTAATTAGTTAAAAAGATATTAATTAAAAACCTTAAAACGCCGAATTGTTTTACTCCTGCCGGTTGCTTACTCGGCGGAACTTCCCTTCCGTTTCGGCCGAGCGGTAATCTTACGTTTTCCACCATATTAAAATTGTCATCCGATTTTCGGTGTCAAAATTAGACAAAAAATAATTACAGAATCGGAAAGATCATTTATTTCGCCACGACACGGTGTAATTTTTTTTGTAAAATAACGATATTTTCTATTTTTTTCGAATTTTTTAAAATAGTGTTAAAACTGATGCGTTTTTATGAAAATTATTTCTAAATCGTTGGGTATGAATTACTTTTCGTGTTATTAAATCGATATTCTACACTAATTAACTTCAAGCCTTTCTCTTTTAGATCCATTCATTTAAAAAATAAAATTCCCAAAACTTTCTTTTTTATAGAATTTTTAAAAAGTAGTCTTAATTTTTACTTCACATTGAATAACTTCGTCATTTATGAAGGTAATCTCACAAAACCTTTTTTTCGTGTGTACAGTAATATTATCCGTAACATATACGAAGATTGAAAAAATTGCTTCAAA
>BMAO01004313.1:0-15116 GCA_019973975.1 Trichonephila clavata | reverse complement strand
ATATATATATATATATATATATATATGAATTTTACCAATTTTTCCCATTTTCCATTTTCTGAATAATAATTTCTTTTTATCTTCTTAATGTTAGCATATTTTTCGGAAAATGTACTAAACAAATCTAAAAGCCACAAAAAAATCATCATACCTCCCTTTTTTTTAAAAAAAAGTTGTTGCAAGTAGTCGTATACCTTAAATGCAGTTTTCTGTACCGAAATCGCATGTAATACGTATTTCCTGTTATGTTCTATATTTATATAAATTTCTTCCATATACACACAACACACACACACACACACACACACACACACACACACACACACACACACACACACACACACACACACACACACACACACACACACACACACACACACACACACATATATATATATATATATATATGTAAAATAACATAAACTTGGTCTATTCTGTACCAAAGTTTATAAACAAATTTTTAATTTTTCAACTCTGATGTGTTGCTATGTTATTTATTTTTGAAATACCCTTCAGGATAAGTGATATTTAAATTTTTACAAAAGCTATAGCGCTTTATTTTAGTTATTATATGATATGTCTTAAAATAACAGTGATTATATTAACATAAGGCACTGTCAATTTTGTAATAAAACAGTAATGGACAAATCTGAAAGCAAAGACACTTCTACTATTATACAAAACACATACACAAAAATTTAATTTAATTATTTTCAAAACTTTTTTAGCAATCTCTCTCCCCGTTTGAGCATTTTCACAAAAACACATTTCAAGTTAAACGCGTTTTAAAGTATGATATCTTGTTTAAAGTAATGGCGGCTGCTTTTACATAAATACTTGCCGTTTTTGTTCTAGTGAACGGAAAATAATAAACGTGGTATTTTTTATAAAACTAATAAGATGGGCTATAAAATAAAATCATAAAAATTTTTTCACATTTTGGCAAAATTCGCAATTTTAGGGTAGTCGGATTCCTTAACTGCAGATGCTTTTTCATAAATATCCTAGGTATTGGAATTTTTATAGATGTATTATATATATTGCGTAAATATTAAAAAAAATACTTATAAAATATATAACAAAAGCTTCTATAGAAATGTCAACTGAATATTCAGTAGATCGACCCCTGAAGGAAAAGCTTAGATTTCGCACCCACTCCCATCCATGGTACTTGACATCTACTGCGGTCAATAACATTTTTGAGAAGCGTGGGATACAGTTTATCGCATTACAGATCTTAGCTTATTTACTCTTCGTCCCTTCTAAGGTTATTATATTTTCAATTAAAACTTTTTCTTATGTTACTTTATTATTTACAAGGGGTGATCAAATGAAAAGGTACGAAACGACATAAAAATGAAACAGTTAAATATTTGAATATTCCGCCAAGGGAGAATGTAGCGAACATCTCGGGATGCCATTGGAGACTCTGACTGGGATCGGATCATGCGCGGGTTCCGCATGGGCAGGAGAGAGCAAAAGCTCTTATATAAAAAGCGGCGTCCAAATGATGGCGAGCACAGAATTACTCGAGCACAGAAAAAGCATTAACTCCGATGTGTACTGTGAGACACTCCGATGCCTACGGCAGGTCCATCAAGAACAAAAGACCGGGGCTGCTCACGGAGGGTGTGGTTCTGCTCCATGATAACGCGCGTCCACACGTCTCCACACAAATGGAACTGGACAAGTTCCAATGGGAGACGTTGGACCCATCCGTCCTACAGTCCGGACATGTCACCTCTGCGATTTCCATGTGTTTGGTCCACTGAAGAAACACCTGAAAGGAAAGCGCTTCAACTTGGACGACGTACTCAAGGACACTGTGAAGGACTGGGTCTCGTCACAGCCACAGGAATTCTGGGAACAAGGAATCCTGCGGCTTGTTCATCAGTGGGATCGTTGTGCTCAGGCCTATGGTGTATATTTGGAATAAAGTCTATATTTGTACCCACCGTGTCGTTTCGTACCTTTTCATTTGATCACCCCTTGTATAATAATTTAGAAATTGTTTCGAAATTTTAACCAGTTTTTTCTTGAGATAAAGTGATTACTTTTTTGAGGAAAGTGATCACTTCACACACACACATGCTTGTTTAATCAATTCAAAGTATCAGAAATACACAAAAGACGAGAATTTAACAAATAATAAGACAAATAATGACTGACTTATACATTAGAATCATATTATTGAAGGAAGTAATTCTGATTTAAATAAGAGGATAATTTTCGAGAAATTTTAATGGGATTTCGTGTATTTGATACGCTACATTAGATGTTTCATTGACGTGAAATTCATTACAATGTAAATTCTTTATGTGAATAAAATAATTTTTGAGCTACCTTCCAAAATAAGAAAGTTCAACACCCTTTAAAATGCTCAGAATTTACTTTGATAGAAATTGGAGTTACATCTCTTAATACAGAGTCAATCCTCTTACTGCGTATAAATCTAAAAATCTTAACGGAAACTTAAGAAATTTCCAAAACAATCTCACAGGCTTTGTCATTCTCGCTTCTGTAAAAATTGTTTCAAAAGTGTTTAAAAATGTCATTATCATCCAAGAGCAACACAGGTCTTTGAGTCTTGCAGCAAGATGTTACCTATTAAATGACAGCACAACAACAAATGGCAGGCATTATGTTCTAGGAAAGAAATAAAGAAAAATGACTTTTTTCGAACACATACTCTATTTTTATAATACTTAAAAGATTTTGTTTGACAAGTGTCACATTCTTCGAAGAAGATGTTCTAAATATATACAATCTTTATTTTTTGCCTGATACATTCCCCCTTTGCTGTTTTAAATAAGGAGTGAAGTGTTCTTAAAAACTATGATACTAAAATGTATAAAACATCTTATTTTTCTTTCAAGTAAGGATAAATTCTTTTAAAATTTATACAGGAATTCTATATTTAATCAAAATATGCGTTTATAAAACTCACAGTGTAAATGCAGTTTTATATTATCTTAAAAGCTATTTAAATATTGACTCGAGAACTTGTTGTATAGAATGACAAGTAGGAAACTATGTATAATTGTATCTAGTTCTTAGGAATCTGACAATTATTGTTATGCATAATATGTAGGAAGAAGTTGTAATGATATTAAATATAAGATATCCTAATAAGTTTTTGAAACATTAAGAAAATGCACGCTAATTGGAAGTATTTCAGTTACTATTGTCTCTCTTATTAAAATAAAAAATAAACTTCAAAATACTCTAGTTATTCTGTTTATAGTTTAAAGATATTTTTTTACAAAGTCATAGACTTTCTCTTACAGAAATGGAAGGAGAAATTAAAGTAACAGAGCTTTATTCCATTATTTTCCTTAAAGCCAAATAATTTAACTTCAACAAAGAAAAATAAAGTACTTCGTTTAACTGAGAAAGGCTTTTGTGATTTCAATGAATTTCTAAAAATAATTACTCATGTATTAATGCTTTTTTTAATCTTTAGGTTGATGTAAAGATAACTGAACAGTGAAAAAAATAAAATAGCCCATTGTCAAAGATACACATACATCAACCGAAATATTTTTGAAACCAATAGCTGGAAAGCTTTTTGGGGAATTTTGCAAAATTATTCATTAGTAACGAAAAAAAGGGGGGAAGAGGATGAAGTTCACAAATTATTTTAAATTAAGCTAATAAAATCATAGCTTAGCTTACTTTTAGGTACTAAGTGTTACATTATTTTGTCGCATTGCTATGATATATCCCAAGTCATCAAAGATGCCCATTATTCTTTTGTTAATTTCACATTCAAAATGCCGGTTTTAATTTATTCCTAAACAATAAAAGCAAGTTAAAATGGTGTATACGAGTATATTAATAATATATATACTCAAATTTTAAAATTGCGCATACTCAAAGCTTTATTAAAAAATTTATTTACAATTAATTATATAGACACAATATCTAAGACAGATTTTAAAATAATAGTTAATACTTGTTTCTTTATATTAATTAAAACAAACAGCTTTACGAGACCTTGTGGTCGCTGGTGAAGTTTGACCAAGTGATTAGTCATTATTATAAAAATAGCTTTTATTGATTTAATTATTTGCTATCAAGTAATGTTATAAACCGAGAAAGCAGTTAAATTTAATTACTAGTCTAAATTTCATAAATTAGTATTTATGCACTTAGCTGTGTGCGATCATGTAACTGCACTCTTCAGGTTTCTCCAGGGTCAATAGCATATTTCGGAAGAAAAGCTTTTTTCAAAAACTGTAAGACTTTTGAGAGTCACTTCACTAATCTCACTTTAATAGCAGCCTAACGACTAACTAAAACACTAACTGCGTTAGAATTTAAATAACACTCAAATTAGCATAAAACCAAGTTCTCTCTACAAAAGGCGGTTTTAAACTCCTATAACCGTTAAGGAAGTATTTTTACCCCAATAGGATTAGTAAAAGGGCGTGAATAAGACTCGTCACAAGCTTAAAAATGTCTTTATGCTTTCATTAAAACGAATTCATTTCATTATATTCTAGGAACGATTTCCTTCAAATTGGTACATATTACATTGATATATAATGATGCTTAATTGCACACGATTTCAATATATTATCAATATTGCATGTTTTACTCTGTTAATGATATTTCATAAATGAAAATGAGGAAAATTTGTATTTAAATCAATGATTCTGAATCATTTGGTCTTCATTACACATGTTTCGTGGTGTCGCTACAGTCGTGTCATCATTCAAGGATTTTTAGAATTATAATTGTTGCAGTGCCAGTTTATTCATTGGGCGCTTGGGGCAGGTGCCCAGAGGCCCGGATAAGCTGGACTTAACCAAATTTTCTGGCTATAAATTTCGATCTGACAGTGTCAAGGGGAGGGGCTGTATATCTTCTGCACCCCCGAAATGAGCCTAAACTGGCACTGAATTGTTGGATTGAAGTGCGTGAACTATTTTTTTCTGGCGGAAGGATAACTGTGTGAGGCACTGACGCGTTTTCCTGCTTCCTCCCACACATTTCTTCTAAGGGGACCACACCCGATGCAATACGCTGTGTGCAGTGATCGGAGATTGTGCTGAGAGCCATTTTCTCGTAATCGTTTTATTCGTTTGTCCAAAATAAAATTGTGTTGCCCAGGAAGTTGTGAAAGGCTTATTTTACAAAAGAACAAGAATAATGTAATCAACGAATATAATATAGGTAGACAAAGTTTTTTCTTAATGATATTATTACACTCCTTGTGATCTATTCCACCTGCTTCAGATTCACTGATTTACACAATAAAAATCTCATGTAAGACTGCAATAAGTCTGAAATAAGTCCAGTTACTTTTAGAAAAGTGGAATGTAAAACTTCTGATGTATATTGATTTTTTATTCATGTTTCTATGAGTCTTGCGGAAAAAGACTTCACGAAATGTTGATACTTCCTCCCCTCCCCCCAAAATAAAAGAAAAAAAATGCAAAACCCTTTTAAAATTCTAATTCTAATGCCCTCTCTTGTATATTCTTTTCTTTTTTTACATCATGATGTTTTCTTTTGACAGCTGCAAAAATGAAATGTATAGTAGTAGTTTCCATTTGTTTTGAAACAGAATGCTATTTAGAAAAAGAATCTGGCATCACCATTTATTTTCACGAAAGCTCTCCGTCATTGTAAACACCATCATTTGATTTTATCCATGGAATCTAAGACAATGCATTACGGCTTCTTGAAACATTTGCAAATATTCGTGAAAGATTGGAATGAAAATAACATTCTTCTTTTGTTTCATTTCCTTCTTTTACTTCTGCAGGATTAGCAGGTGTTGAAGGATTTTCCATGAATAATGGGATAAAATACATGCATTCTTTATCATTTCTTTACTTTCTTTTTTCTTTAAAGCATCCGCCTACAAAAGATATATTGAAAGAAATCTGTTGAATAAGATTCTAAGCTGTTTTTCAAGCTCCTTAATCCTCCAGCCGATATGAAACTGACGTAAATAAATAATGTGTAAGCATGCACGAAAACTAAACATAATATTGAATTAAAGAAACTGGTACGATTTACACAAAATTTTTTTAATTTTATGGTTTTCAAAAATTTTTTAATTGTCCTTTATATGCATATATTATATAAAATAGATTTTGCGCTCAAAATTTCACAGAAAGCTAGCCATTTAATTTTTTAAGGAAAAACTTACAATTTATGAATTGATTTTAAAATGCTACTCCCTCTACAAAAATTGACGTGCACGCATGAAATTTTATATACAAGTGCGTTAAATTATGTATAACAAAAGTTGGTATGTGGGTTCTGTGAAAACATGATAGGTATTCGTACAATACTTCTTTTCATAAATGCTTAATGAAAAGTCCTTAAAAAAAGGAGGAATATTGTAAGTTTAATTATTTAAAAAAATAACTATTGCTTTGATACAAAAATGCATACCAGCTTTTGTTACATACATTATTAGTTATAGTTAGAAAAAAATATTAAAGCATTTGGTGGAATAGAAAAAAGTGCTTAACATTTCAAATGAAGACAAATAAGTTATTTTATATTTCTGAAATAAATCAGTTTTAACTTTTGATTTGCTATTGGGTTGTGAAGAAAAACGAACGTAAGAGTTATCATAAATATGCGTTTTTAAGCTTAGAACTTTCAAATTTTGTGAGATTATAGAAAAGTATATAAAGGACAATTTAGGCTAAAAATGTTAAACTTGATTTTTTAACCGATTTTTGCCAAGCGAATCGTACTGTGTCTCCTTAACAAAGAAAAAAAAAATGAAATAAATTTATATAATAAATGTGTATATATAGTAAGTTAAAATATTACCACTTAAAATTTTTATCAGAAAATAAAATTCGAATTTAAAAATAGCTGTCAATTATAAAAATATCGTTTTTTACTCGGTTTATTCTTGGATATTTTTCATTACAAATGAACACATTTTACACATTTCAAGGATGGCTGCGGTAACCTTATGGTTAGGGTTAAGAGCTCACGGCCGGCTTGCCATGAGCTTGAGTCCTAATGTAATTGAAGACCTGTCGTGTAGAGAAATCGATGCACACATTACATCTTTCGCTGCTCAAAATCCGCTTGTTGGGGTGTGTAGTAGTTTCGAGAGAGGGTGACAGCTCAAGTGTCATCCTTGTCACTTGATTGTGGTTCAAAATTACAAGGTCCGTTGACAATAACCCTTATGCTGCCTCAAAAAGTGTGTCTTTAACAAACATTTACTCTCTTACATTACATACTTCAAGTATAAAATAAATATATGTGGTTTCACCTTTACCCATAAAGAATCGCCTATTTTTGAGTTTTGTTCTTGCTTAAATTGCTATATATCAGTAGTCCCCAATCTCTGGGCAGCGGACAGGTGCCGGGCCACCCTAAGACGATTAAATTATTACTATTTTATTTAAAATGATGTATTTTTCTTGGGTTTGTTTGACTTTCTAAGGAAATCACTTTTTATTTCATGTTAAATCCTTTTATATTCATTTTTTGTTGTAACTGTATTTTATTCCGACGTAACATTTCAATACAATTAAAATAAAATTATTAAAACAAAACAATCTAAAATGTAAGCAATCAATGCCCCCCCCCCCCACCTCAATGGGCCGCGGTAAAATTATCAAATGTTGACCGGTCGGCGGATATAAAAAAGTTTGGAAGAACGGCTATATAAGATTTAAGCGATCTTCTCTATTTCATATTTTCTTAGAATGTATTAAAAGAGTTGTTACTCTTGAGATATTCAGAAGTATTAATAAATTTCTATTGAATGAGACATTTATTGGTTTTTACATTTGAGTCAAAAATATTTGTTTCTATGTCTTTACGCTTTTTATGCGAGGGATGTGGTTGGGTTGAAATAGAGACAACTAGATTTGTAACTAAAAACAGTATAACATTAAATGAAAACTTACTTTATATTTATAATGTGGTTTTTGTATTCAATTGTGAAAATTTCATTAGAAATACAAATAATTTTAAAATGACTGTCATAATTGAACAATTTCTCTCGTTAGAGATATTACATATTAATTAATTTATATATATACAAGGGGTGATCAAATGAAAAGGTACGAAAAGACACGGTGGGTACAAATATATAGACTTTATTCAAAATATACACCATAGGCCTGAGCACAACAATCCCACTGATGAACAAGCCGCAGGATTCCTTGTTCCCAGAATTCCTGTGGCTGTGACGAGACCCAGTCCTTCACAGTGTCCTTGAGTACGTCGTCCGAGTTGAAGCGCTTTCCTTTCAGGTGTTTCTTCAGTAGACCAAACACATGGAAATCGCAGGGTGACATGTCCGGACTGTAGGACGGATGGTCCAACGTCTCCCATTGGAACTTGTCCAGTTCCATTTGTGTGACTCTGGAGACGTGTGGACGCGCGTTATCATGGAGCAGAACCACACCCTCCGTGAGCAGCCCCGGTCTTTTGTTCTTGATGGACCTGCGTAGGCGTCGGAGTGTCTCACAGTACACATCGGAGTTAATGCTTTTTCTGTGCTCGAGTAATTCTGTGCTCGCATCATTTGGACGCCGCTTTTTATAAGAGCCTTTGCTCTCTCCTGCGCATGATCCGATCCCAGTCAGAGTCTCCAATGGCATCCCGAGATGTCTCGCTACATTCTCCCTTGGCGGAATATGCAAATATTTAACTGTTTCATTTTTATGTCGTTTCGTACCTTTTCATTTGATCACCCCTTGTATATATATATATGTATTAAGAATTCTCGTTTTCCAATTTTCGTTGTTCATTTTTCTTAGTGTAGAAATATAGCAATTCAAAATTTCCATAACAAATTTAAAGTCCTTATGTCATTTTATGTTTACAAAAAATACTTTTAGATTTGTACACTGTTCTAATATTTTATTGTTTTGTAAAACTCTTTTAATTTATGACCGTTTATAATCTATAGCTTTCAAAAAACACTAATGAATTTTTTCAATAATTTTAAACTATGTTTCTTAATAGCTTTTAAAAACGTTGTACTTTATTTGATTCAATAACATTCAAAAATGTTAGTTTTTTTGCACATTCCAGTTTATATTTATAATATTCAGGATTTTTCTTTATTTTTTCATTGTGAGGCGTAATAATTTAAAAGATAATGTTTTCAATTGCTTTCACAATGAGTTTAAACAGAAAATAAACTTAAGGTTGAATGTCTTTATCAAGCTTGAATTCTAGATGAAGACTTCATTATTTTTTATGAAAGATACATATATTGCTACAGAACTGTATTACAATAGTATAAAATTCTTTTCGAGACGCAAATTCTATACATAAATTTTATATAATAAAAATATCAAAAGTGTAGAATTTAAATAATAAATTTTAAATGTTAGAAATTTTAAATATAAATAAGGATGGTCTTCTAAAGATTGGGAATCAAAATTTACCGTGTTACATTTATGCAATTAAACGTAACATTTACGCGGAAAACGTTCTAAAATAATACGCATTTTAACATACATTTGTATATATAATTAAGTAAATTTCATTACAACAAGATTTGCTGGTTATCATATAATTAAATTTTTCAGCGTATACATATTTATTTGAAAATCTTTATGTTACAAATATATTCCATATGTAAATTTGTAGAGTCCAAATATATGTCTGTCTTTATTTAAGTTACAAATGTTGCTAGATTTTAATATTTTAAATATTTTTTTCTTTTGAAACTATTCAAAATTTTAAATTACTTTAATTTTCTTCTATCATATATTTTTATTTTGAAATTTTATTCAAGTGTTTATTTACAATTTTTCTTTATTTTTAGAAAAAATCTCAAACATAATTACTTTTAATGTTAAAAAAAAAGAGAAAAAAAAAGCTTTTTATATTTCTTGAAATTAACTGGATGCTTTATTTTGAGTTTTTTCCATATTATTTTTTATGTGAGAAATCATTGTAGAATTTTTTTTAAGTAGTGTAACAAAAGTTAAAAATAAATTGTTTATATCATTGTATATAAAAAAAAATATTACCTAAAGAAATGAAAATTATATAAACATTAAAAACACGCGATATAATACTTTTCTGCTAGCTAAACTAATGCATATGGTTTTTATATCCGAAAATAGGATATGTCTTTGAAAAAGTGAAACGTAATAAATACAGATTTTAAAAGAGAAAAACTACTTTTTGAATAAAAATACTAAACAAGTCAAGTTATTTTTAAATAGTTTTTTTCAAATAGTTTTTTTCAAAGAATAAAATTTAACTAATTGCTAGTTAGTAATATTATTTCTAAATAATGTAAAATAATCAGATTGATTATTAATTCCTTTTCTGAAAAAAAAATTTTTTTTTTTGAAAAATTATTGCAAAAAAATGTCAGAATAAGCAATTATCTACCTTTTATAATGGGAACAATTTTTATGTGTATTTCTTGAATGTTATTTTTAATTAGAATTTTACATAAGTCATGTAAAAAACAAATCACCGATTTCATCAATATAGTCAGTCCTATGATAATCATGTAAAAAAATCAGCAGCTTTATAGAAACATTTTTCACGTAATAAGTTTTTATTAAAAAGAAAAGCATTTCCCCACAAATTATTGCGTATCATTTTAGTGCATAGTTAAGATAAAAAGACTGATATAAAAACTAAAATACGTAACTCAGTAAAAATAATAAAAAAGGCATAAAGCCTCAAATTTTTCGAAATCATGTGCCCGAAAAGATTCAATTAGTGTAAAAGAGAAAACCGAAAAAAAATTCTAAAAAAATAATAAAAGACATTCCTTTGAAATAACAAGTATTTTTTTGGAAATTATGAGGGAATCCGATACTTTGTGTATTACTTGGTTATAATCTACTTTACCCTCCTGAAAATGTTTTTATTTCTAAGAGCCCTTCTTGTTCTAAAAAAAAAACCTTTATTTTATTTTCTCTTTTTATTGCGTTAATGCTTTTATCTTTAAATATTTTTGCACAGTAAAACTATAAGCATATATTTTTATTCGTTACTAGGAAGCGTACAAAATAAAAAATATGTATTTAAAGGTTTCTTTAAATTTATTTAATTCACAATTCATTAAACACTTATCACAGAATATTTCATTATTAAAATTGATATAATTCTTTTAAAACTATGCTATTTGATAAAATTATGCTATTACAAGTCAACTTAAGTTTTTTTGTAATATTATAGGTATTTTATACTACTCAATTACCTTAGGACGAGTGCTTAAAACCTCACCTCTCTGGAGCAAAATCAGAACAGATATATCAAAATAAGTTTTAGTAAATTATTATATACATAACTTTTAATTCAAAATACTGGTTACAAAGTATAGTTCTTCCCTATTACGTTGTTGTTTCTTATTCCAGTTGACAGACAGAAACATCTAGATCAAGAGTCCATGAACCTATGCGTTTTTAAACAATGAACAACTGTAGCAGGACTTGAGGGCAACTGGTTTTCTTGGCAACCAAGACAAGCCAAGATGTGGGCAGGAGAAGCTTGGGTCACATTGCAATTTGGACAAAGGCGGTAGACTTTAAGACCTGCCTCATGTCGTTGAGCCCGAGTATGTCCACTGCGAAGCCTAGCAAGAAAGGTTTCATCTCGTCTACTGCTTGTCTCAAGCAGAGTAACACCAGGACGCTTTCCTTCATACCACTCATGTACGGGGATCTGCCTCCAAGAGGAACTAATATCTTGTTTGACCCGGGTAGAAATTTCTGAAAAAGTAAGGCAGTCACCGTTTGTAAAATCTTAAGGCTGCCCTCATGGGTCAAACCTTCGATAATCTCATTCCTTAGATATTCCCGTGTGATGGTACCCACTGAAAAAAGATCTTAACATTGACACTCAAGCTATTTAATAGCTGGACAATATTTGTTGTCGTTCTGTCACCATGCCTCCACCATTCAGATAGATGCCGAATAGACCTTCGGCGTCGCCCATTCGTATAGTGGTTAGCGACGCTGGCTGCTGTGCTGTAGGGCATGGGTTCGAATCCCGGAGAAGACATGGATGTTTGTAAATGTATAGTGCATTCGCGGCAGGGGGGTACTCTAAATAGCCGTTGAGTCGCAAGTCCTCTCGTGTGGTTGGTGGAAGGGGAAGAGAGGTGGGAAACCCCTGACTACTCCCAGGGTGTTCTCCCTCAAAATTGGGTGGAACCGAGCCAAAACGTACTGTCACCTGCATGGTGCTCAAAAGCTACGGCTAACGACAGCGTACAATATAGCCCGATGCCATGATGAATTTCGTGGGCCTCGATCTGACTACGTCAGACAAGTGGCATTAGCAACAACAACAGACCTTCGGCTATCACTCAGTATCCAAATATCTGTGTTGATACTCTCAGTAAAGCAAAACTTCAAAGCCTCCATTCCCTATTATAATCAATATTAACTAATTTTTCTCCAAAAACTATAAATAATCCTGCTATAATAATGGCATTATTTCAACGTTATGCCTTTAGTTTAGTAAAATTTGATACATTTAATATTTAAAAATAATGAATTAAATAAAAAGGCTGCTAATTTTTTAAGTTTTTATAATTTGCTTATTTTATCTAATAGAGAGAGAGAGAGAGAGAGAGTACAATCCAGTGCTTAATTCTTGCAATTTTGTGACTGCCATCTTAAATTTAATTTTCATAAACTTAAGATGCACTAAATTATTTTAATTGGAAGAATGTCTTCCCGATATTAATCCCAGTGTGAGAAAAATGATATTAATAATAACTTTTTAAAGTAAGTTTAATTTTTAAAATGTGACTATTCAAGTCCATTCTACGCTAATAAACTTAGGTGTAATAGTCAATGGTTTTTTTCTTTAACATTATGCTATTTTTTTCTTTGTCTTGCTTTATTATTGACGCATGTTAAATCACGTCAAAACGTTCTATTGTGAAAGCTGGACCCTTTTTTAGTATTATTGTATTTAAGTATGATAATCATATATTAATTATGATAAGGCCGATGCCTTCTATTTAATAAAGTCACTAAATCCCGAAAGCAGTTCGTTATGTTGAAAATTTATAAAATGGAGATTCATTTTTTAATAAACTTTAAAAACCAATAAAACAAATTTTACATTCATAAACACTATACATTATTATAGAAAGTAATTATTTACAAGTTGTTTTTAAAAATTATTATCTATTTATTTTGTATATCTTGCCCATTAAAAAATTTGCAAGGAAAACAAGGGGGAAAAGACATTGTCCAGAATTACACTCTATTTTCAACTTAAAAAAAGGTAATTTTTTATTAAAATTAAGAAACTTTAATGAATTGTTGTAATTTTTAGCCTACATGTCAATTTAAACATACATTTTTTTTATAAACAGTAATTTTAAAATTTAAAAGATATATTAGCTTATGCGTCTTTAAATTTAATTACTGGAAAAATGTATTAATTTTGTATGAGATTTTTGTTTGAGAAAATGTCTTCTCTCAAAATATACCTTGCATCTTTTCAATGCAACCAAACCCACTTCAGACGCATTTTCTTCACACTGTAATCCACGTTGAATTGTTTCAAGTAGTTTTATCATTTCTTCATATGAAGTTCTTGAAATATTTTAAAGATAGGAAGAAAAAGTTCGCGTTAAATAGATGCACTTCACTATTTAAAGGTTATTTTATGAAAAAAAATTCATTAAATGTTTTCGGTTCTAGGAAAAAATTTGCGAAATGGAGGCTCGTATAGTGGAGGTCCGATTGTATATATATTTTTAAAAACATTTGCGTAAAACGTGTTGTAAAATGAATAAATCTTAAACTGATTCTATTCTACGCAAAGAGTTCAAGCTCGGTATGGATTATACATAATATTACAGTTACACTGATTTAATGTTTAAATAAATAATATGGAAATGAAGTAAAAAAAGGTAATATAGTTCACATAAGATTGGATGACATTTTCTAGTTTCTGAATTCTATGAGCACGGGTCAAGCTGAATTTTATTGGTTGTGTTTTCTTTTTTTAATGAGAGATAATTAAATTTAAAGAAAACTATAGTTATTCTATCAACTACAAAAATAATTATTACGAGGGGTGATTGATAAGTAAGATCTCCAAAGGTATAAATTAAGTTTCCGACAAGGTAAAGTAATAAGAGAGATATCAGAATGAAGGAAACTTATATATTACTCTTACATATTGTAAACTCATTTCTCAAAATAGTCAGACATTTGTTCAACCGTTCGATCCATTTCTTCATTCCGTCCATGTAGAAAGATTCTGGTTGGCTGCCTGAACTTCGTTATCCGTTGAAAAACGTTGACCTTTCAATGTCTCCAGCAATTTTGGGAGCAACCAAAAATCCTGCGTGCCAAATCTGAGCTGTAGGAGGTTGTGGAACCACTGTTTATTTCTGTTTTTCCATGACGTCCTGTGTTTGAGCACTGTAAAGCGGCTTTGCATTGTCGTGATACAAAAGAAAGACGTTTCTTTCCTGTCTGATTCTGCGGATGCGTTGCTTGAGTGATCGTAATGTTGTACAGTACCTGTCGGACAGAACCGTCAATACTTTAGTCAAAAATTTTGTGCAGAGAACACCACTTGCATTCCAAAATTTGTTGAACATTACTTTTGTTGCTGACATTAAATCTTTAAATTTCTTGACACTCGGAGAACCAGGATGATGATATTCCATGGATTGCCTCTTGTTTTCTGGGTCATAATGATGAATCCAGGATGTCAAAGTTCAGGCAGCCGTAGGCAAATGGATACGCAGTCAACCAGAATGAAGCAATGGATAGAACGATGGAACAAATGTGTTACTGTTAGTGGTGACTACATTGAGAAATGAGTTTATATTATGTAAGAGTAATAAATTTCCTTCATTATGATACCTCTGTTATTATTTTACCTTGTCGGAAACTTATTTTATACTATTGGAGAATTTTACTTATCAATCACTCCTTGTATTTAATTATAATGCTATTAAGTAATTATTAACTTAGTATAAGGTCTAATATACAATAAGTCTAATAAGGCAAATATACAATAGCTCGAGAATCAAAGTAATTATTTAATTTGCTATTGTATAGTTACATAAGTTTTTCTGTAAACTCATCTTTATCTCAAAGGCAACTCATCTTTCCATATCTTGCAAAACATTTCAGCAAATTTCAGTAGAATTCATT
>BMAO01004312.1:0-15850 GCA_019973975.1 Trichonephila clavata | reverse complement strand
CAAAAAAGTTGAATTTTCTAAAAAGAAAAAAAAATGAAAAAAGACTTAATTTTGGTTAGGTGATTTTAGACTCAAAATAATTAGCATAGTACAGCATAAATAATCAAAGAGAATATTACTGATAAGTGATTGCTGAGTAGTGAGTAGTACAATGTACATTGTAACAATTCGTATATAACCTCAACTCTCTCTCTGCACCACCGAATATGCCGATTCAAGATTTTTCGGTCTCCCGCTTTATTGTGCACTGTGAATTTTTACAGTCGGTTTTCATTAAAAATTTAATGTTAAAGAAGGTGTTAAATGTGTACCTGATGTTAGTTACCATGGTCAAGTGACTATTTAGTAGGCGTCCTCTCATAGCACTGAGGGGCCGCAATAGCCTAATGGTCAAGGTAACAATCTCGTGGTCAGTGTGTCATAAGTACGAGCTTAATGCCACTGAAGACCTCCCGTGTAGAAAAAGTCGATGCGCACGTTAAATCTGTCAAAGGCTCATGTCCTCCTCTTAGTATGGTGTGGAAGTTAGGAGAGGGTGTGTGTGTCAGCTCAGTCACTTTGTGACGGATCTATACGCGGCTCTACTAGCTCCTTGGGGATTCTTCGGGGGAAACAATTTTATCAACCAACTTTCACCGAGTAAGGAAAGCGTAATTATGCAAATTAAGTATATTATATAAATTCTGTATTCGCGAGTTTGAGGAGTTAGTTGGCGAGTTAATTGGTTAGTTGGAGAGTGAAGGATCGTGAAATGTTTAAGTGCATTTGGACTTCATCAATGGAGGATTACTGAGAGTGGATCAATCGACGGTGATTAAATCTAGATAGGGAACGCCTTCAAGGTTAAAGTGTAGGACTTGACTTCATAAAAGTACAAGTATCGTGATTCTTATTTAAATAGAAGTTAGCTTATTACTGTGCGACGTAGTTCATATTGAGCGTGTTTAAGCTATCGTGGAATCAGTTGAGGGTCCGTATTATTAATATCCGTCCCCAGGCTATTGAGTCTCACCTCCACGCTCTACTATCTGATCTGTTATCTTAATTAGATTGTTATTGTGTGTGCTTGATATTTTGGTGACAATAAAATAATTAGAGTGAATCATGTCTACTGATTATTCAGTTTCTCCCACACACCTAGCCGGGTCTGAGGGTAGACAAGGGGACAGAGGGAAGCAGGAACGACAGGCATTACAATTTGACCATGGTTCAAAATTACGAGGTCCGTCGCCAAAAGCCCTTGGGTTGCTGAATAGTGCGACGTTAATATTCACTCAACGCAATGAATGTTAAAAAGTACTAAAATACCCATTTTCCTTTAATAAAAATAATTTTGATTTCTTACCCCATTGAAAGATCTAATACCTTAACTTCATTCTCCTTGTGAAAATACTTAGTATAAAAATTAATTTATTATTTTATTTTTTTCTCTCTTTATCTATACATTACCAAAGAACATCTTTTTAGTATAGGTAGGCTTTTAAATACAGAAAAAGAAATGTAATCCACTCTAATATGTATATATGCAAATGAAAAATGTAAAAGGGATTATTGAGATAAAACCTGCTTAGAAATTTAGTTGCATGAATTTCTAAATGAAGGTTTATTTAGCCATACTTCAACCATAATTATTTATGTATATATATATTCAAAACTTAACTGAGGTTGGTTAATTTTTAATTATAATAACAGTTTTCTCAAAATATGCAGGAATATAAGTGTTTAAATATATAGTGAATTCATTGATGAATATTACCAACATAGTTGAAGGAGAATTGAAATTTATAAAACTGATTTAAGATATATAATGTATAAAGGTACATTAATTTTTGATATCAATAGCACTATGAAACCACACATAGATAGAGATTTAAACAAGGAGATAAATAACAAATTAATAAAAGATTTATGTGTTGTTCCTTATCTGCAAATAAATATGGATTACCATTGAAAATATTTTTAGAATATAAATAAAATATTTTAAGGGACCCTCTTAAAATTAAATTATAAAACTAATTCTCTAGATGTTATATATGGATATTAAAAGTATGATTAAAGATTTTAAGAGAAGAGGTGTATTTTCTTATTTAAGTAGATAATTATGCCTCTCTGCGTAAAATTATTATAGCATTATGCTCAATTAGCATTCACAAAACATTAACTTTTTTCATTAACTTGAAGTAAGTAACAAAGGAAATAATGATCATATTTTTTCTACAAAAAATTATGCATACATCTAACAGAAAAAAAATTCCATAATTCATAAAAATCATAAAAATCACATTTTCATAAAACAGAATTTCATCACAGACTTTCATAAAAATCACATTCAGTTTTGAAATTATATTAATGATTTTAAAATTTACATAACAACTTTAAAAAATATTAAAAATAATTTCAAATTTATATTTATTATTAAAATAGCAAAGATATTGTACATTATAAAAATGATGAAGAAATTTATCAAATACATAATTATGATTTTGAAGATCTATATTGCTCAGTTGATATTAATGATGTAATAAAAGTTCTTTCAGAAAATTTTGACAATTATGGTCTAAATTGTTGCATAAAGCTTACACTTATAATGCTAACATTATTCTTAATTCTTAAAGAAATTTATATTAATGGTATTATATGTAAACAGATTAAAGTCCTACCACAAGGTGGACTTTTTAACAATAATTTAACAAATTTATGTGTTTACAATTTTATAAAAATCAATAAATTATTAGTAATGATTTTTATCTGTATAGAGATATTGACGATTAAACTATTTTTGGTAAAAATACTGAATTAGTGGCTATAATTACTTTTTATCCTACATACGTGAACATTATTAAAACTATAAATAACTAACTTATAATGGCATATCTGGATACAATTTTATATATAATGGATAATAAACTAAATAGCAATAAGTTTGATAAAAGAAAGATTACTTACTTTTAATATTCGTAAAGTTCCATTCTGGAATAGTAACATTATATCAGCTTACAGCAATATAAAAAACAACTATTTTAACTTACTTAAACTTAACTAACATATCTTATAGGAATATAAAACGCAACAAGAATATAAATATAACTCTTGTGGAATATATAAGTTACTAATTATTATTTAGTAAATAAAGACAGTATATTTAAAATAAACATACAATACTGTTTAAAATATGAATACCTGTTAAATTTCTTAAATCTTACATGTAATTAGTTACGTGTTAATATAACGTGTTTTATAATTTAATTTATTTATTAATTACTTTATTTATTCTTTATCCACATTTATTACAATTTAGTAATTTTAATGTTTATTTTTTCCCTTTTTAAAAAGCATTTAAATTTTATGTATTGTTTCCATATTTTTAGCAATATATTGTTGAAATTACAAGGTAAACAAAAAAATTCTTGCCCCTTTTAATGACCCAAAAGAACATGACATACAAACAGCGTAGCCTATTGTTAGTCCTCGAAGTAATCACCATCGGCGTCCATTACTTTCTGCCAACGTGTCTTCTGTTGTTCTGCGGTAAAACTCGGGGGTGTGGGACGCAAAGAAGTTCGTGAGAGCTTGGCCCACGTCTGCTTCATTGGGGAAGGATTTACCACGAAGATGATTGTCCAGGGTATGGAAGAGGTGGTAATCGGATGGTGCAAGGTCAGATGAGTAAAAAGGATGGCACAAAGTCTCCCAACCAAGTCACTGTATCGTATTACTGGCCACCCGCGCGACTTGCGGCCTCGCGTTATCATGCAATAATAGCACACCCTTTCGATGCACTAGTGCTGGCTCCTTCTGATGCAATACCTGTTGTACACGTTCCAATTGCTGCGAATACAGCTCCGCAGTGACCGTTTGGCCCGTTGGTAGCAACTTAAGGGAACCACTTGACGACACCAGACACAAAGCATAATCTTGCGTGGGTGCATAGGTGGTCTTACGCTGTGCAGAACAGTATCCTGGGGACAACCAATGTTTGGAACGCTTGGGTGTGTCATACAGGACCCACTTCTTGTCACTGGTCAGAACCCGATTGAATATGGATGCGCTACGGTGGTGAGAAAGCAACGATAAACATGCTGTCACTCGTTGTTGCCTATGGGCTTTCAACAGCGTATGAGGAACCCACTTGTTCAGCCTGTACGTCTTACCTAAGCAGTGCAGATGAAGTCTAACCGTTTCACTGGAAGTGTTGAATTGTCTGGCAAGTTCACCACACGTTTGACTACTGTCCTCCTCAATGGCCGCCTGCAGGTCTTCGTCATCCAAGGCTTGTGGTCGTCCTGTTCGAGCTTTAGCGCAGAGGGACAAATCTTCCAACCTGAATTTTTGAAACCAATGCCTTGCCATACGTTCATTGACAGCACTATCCCCAAACGCTTGACATATTCTGTGACTTGATGCAGAGGCTGATAAGCTCACTTTGAAGTCGTAAGGTAAACGACCCCGAACGAGCTCCTTCGATACGTCCATTTCGCTTTGCTACTGTACGAGTTCCGATTGATGAATGTGAGCAGTGGACCTGCGTTTATAACAACTGATATTCCTACTCTCGACTGACGGTTTCTCAATCACGTCATACACGAATTTGCATACTTATTATCACTTCTTTCAGTGGAAACGTGCAAACGGCAAGAACTTTTTTGTTTGCCTTGTATTTAAAGAATAAAATGAGAATAATTTCTACTCTCCTACAATGACATTTCACTGAACAGATTTCACTTTTACCTTAATGAACATTTGCAGTGGATACTTATGTGTATAAGATGAATCACTTTTCTAATGTACTGACTTATGCAATTATAAATCAATAGGGCTTTATAGTTTGTAAAATATATATTCATGAAAGAGGTAATTGGTCTTTTTTCCTCTCTTGCGAATGTAACTGAAGAATCGATTCGGTTTGACAATTTTGACGAAGTAGCTGGAGATATAATGTATTGATTAAAAGGGCTAGAGTATCCATAAAAATGTAGGGCGAACCAAAAGTTTTGGACTGATTATAAAAATTCATTACAAAATAACCGTTTAATATAACAGTGTAACTTTTGTATCTCTGGATAGGTTAGTATTGGCAGTTGTTTTGTGTAGTAGAGAGAGAGAGAGACGACGGGAGTGTTCCGCCAAGAGTTCCGACTCAGGTTAATATTTATAAGCGTTGACTAAAATAATTAAGCGGACTGTAAGTGAAAAAAAATTAATAAGCAAAACGGATCCCAACCATATGGGATCGCTATACTTTTCGAACTGATTACAAAAGCTTGAAACAGTTGACTCGGAACTAAATATATACAAACGAATTTGCGCCAACAGTAAGAAAGACATCCCTTTCTGTCGAAATGGTGAGAAACCTAAATGACTGTTTTGGTTTCACGGAACGAATTCACCCATTAATGTTCAGCGTAAATTCCACATTGTAATGAACGTCCTGATGCATTGCTGTCCTGATGCATAATCAACAAAGTGATGATATGAAATGTTTAAAGAAACAGGCAGCGTAAAAGAAGACATGTTAAAGGACACTTTGAGGAAACAGGAATACTTTCTCCGAGCTACCAAAAGGTTACACTCTGCATTGGAAATTTGCTGATAAGAATCAGAGAAGGCCATGTAATGTGTTCAAAACATATCCTATGTTAATAAAACCATTTCTGGCAAACACTAAAAAGTATTTTTAGCAAAATTTAGAGAAAAAGTTAAAAGAATTCTTGGACTAAATATATGAATGAGTGAGAGAGTGAATATTAACGTCCCACTGTTCAGCTACACGAGGGCTTTTGGGGACGGTCCGTGTAATTTTGAACCATGGTCAAGTGACGCGGACGATATCTGAGCTGGAACCCCCTCTCCTAACTACCACACCACACCAACGGGAGGACGTTTGAGCTCTCGACAGATTTAACATGCACTGCTTCCCTACACGGTGGGTCTTCAGTGGTACTGGGATCAAACTCATGACACGCTAGCCACGATCCGATGCCTAGACCACTTGGCTACCGCGGCCTGGACTAAATATATAAATAATATCAACAATACCGTTATTAGTAAGGAATAATTATTGTATACAATCAAATGCATAGCTGGAGTATATACGTAATGTGATCAGAAAAAAATGGTTACAAGTCGCAGCATTTAAAAACTACATTGTGGAGAAACTTTGTTTCATCAGAGTGGAGACAAACGGTGCTACTTGTCATGCAGCTGGTTTGCAGGTAAGTAGTGAAAGTTCCCAGACGGTCCAGGACGATTGAATTGGCAAGAGCTTAAAAAATTAATCTTGTTTGGAAGTGCGAGCCGTGAGTCGAGTTTTATGGGCAAAGAATGTGTCCGCATCTGACATTCACAGTCAAATAGTTGAAGTTTATGGCGAAGAAGCAATGAGCTGACAATATGTAGCAAAATAGTACCATGTTGCCCTTGACAAGTTCTTCAACGACATAAATCTACACGGCACGAATTGAAGAAATGATTCAAAATAATCGATGGGTAACTCTGAGTGAAATCGCGTCAGAGATGAGACACTGAGCTGCATATCATTTCGGATGTGATGACAATGATTTTTCTTTCAGAACATTAGAAAACGCTATTACTTGTTTACAAAAATGATTTCAAGGCACGTTATTGTAATTTACCAATTCTTTAAAAATTGAAAAAAAAAATAGTAAAATTTCAGAACAGAATTTGGAAATAATACATTTTGGTCCTTCATGGAAATATGCTGTCATTATGCCTATTTTAAAATCAGGTAAGGATCCCTCAAATCATGCTAATAATCAACTTTTTACTTTGATGAGAAATTTAATTTAAGCTCTTGAGAAGATGATAAACGTGAGATAAATGTGTACTTTTGAAGAAAATTTTTTCCTATTTTCATCCAATCGAAGTGACTTTCAGTGACTCATATCTGAGGATAATTTAAAATACGGATAAGAGGTGCCTTTATGAACCTTTCTTCTATTTTTATCGGAACCAAAAGAGCTCATGATCAGACATGAGATCGGGTGTTCTCCCCAGCGCACTAATTTGATATCAATACTCTACGCGCCAAGTTTTTTTTGACATTTGCCAAGTTGGACGATTACATTACAATATGGTTATCTTGATTTTTAGTGTTTGGTATAATGTGGTTTTTATCATTATTATACATATTTTTTACTGCGTGTAGTTCAGCCAGAAGGAGTATTTCGAACATTAATATCCGTAGTTTACACGGCGATTGTTTTGAATCATCTTCTGACTTAAGACAGCACTATGTCTATACTTTCAACATATTGTTACGGTGATCGGGGTGCGAGGATTTTATGCAAATCAGTCGCAAACAACAAGTCATTTATTTAAGAGCGATGATAATTATCATCGCAAAAACAATCCTTGAAATACAGGATGCTTTAGCAATATTCACACAATACAATCTCAGAAGGACTTCACACCTTCAACAACACTCAGATACAATTACTAGTATCTAAAGTACACGTATGTAAAAGATTATTCACACAGCCGAGCTAATCACTGTTAAGGCAAGTTTGCTAGTCGAAACTAGACTGACTAGTTTCGGTGAATTACGGTGAGCCTTTGGGCATATGGGCTGCTTGCAGCCCTCCATACCATATCTGATAGTCTTCGATGGGG
This sequence comes from Trichonephila clavata, assembly GCA_019973975.1. Classification (NCBI taxonomy): domain Eukaryota; kingdom Metazoa; phylum Arthropoda; class Arachnida; order Araneae; family Nephilidae; genus Trichonephila; species Trichonephila clavata. The sequence continues at coordinate 8,221 of BMAO01004312.1, read as the reverse complement.
AAGTGACGAAAGTGGATTTCTTCTTTCTACGTGGTACTGCATGGCGATTGCCGACTGACAAGTTTCGGCGTATATTGCTTTATTTATAGCCGTGGCGGAAACTTTGAGAAAGATGCGTTTGAGAAAGATGCGTCATAGATCGTGAAATTAGTGGAATTCTCCACTAATTTTTAGAAGAATCCAGAGAATCTCGAACTCGCCAAAACGGACGCCAACTCCAAGTTGGTCTCCAAGTCGCCAAATTGGTTGCCAAAAAGGATGCCAACTTGGCTCTATCGCCAAGATTTCGCCCCTATTGAATCGCCATTATAACTTAAGGGATGGCGTTGATTGCGAATATTATAATCTTAATTTTAAACTAATATAGCATACAGTAATATAAATGCATTGCACATCCAAGTATAAATTATTTACACTATTTTATACAAAATTCATAATAATATTTTAATATAATTATAATCAACTATTTTACCATTCACTGTAAAAAATTTGTTTTTAGAAAGTCTGCATTATGCAAGGAAATCTAAAATTTTACTTTGTTTTTATCGAAGAATTACTTAGGCCATGAATCCTGTGTTAAAAGTGATGGAAGATTTCCTAATATGGCATGATCATACATTTGACTTAATAATATAGAAATCATTTGAAAAATTGTACTAAAGTGGAAACAGCTGATTATATTTACAAACAATTTTTTTATTAGTTTTACTTAGCAATTTTCTTATTTTACCTACATCTACACTGGCAGTTTTTTGTCAACGGATCATGTTAGTGTCTCTTAACTCATAAATAAAACACTTGACACCTTTCAGTTTCGTCAGCTCAATGTCTTCGTTTTGTCATAATATGAAAGTTTGGAGAGTGGAGTTCCAGTTTAGGCGAGATCCTCGTCACTTGATCATGGTTTATAATTACGTGGCTAGTCACCAAGAACTTTCATATTTCATCAGAATACGACGTTAATATAATTAATCAACACGTAGAGTATATTTGGTGTTCAAATACAATTATGTATTTAAAAAACCTATTTGCGTTTTTTAAATGTAATCACCTTAAATTTCCTTACTTAAACTAATGACTGATTGATATATATTAGGGATTCCCAAAGGGGGGGGGGTGTGGTCTATATAGACCCCCTAGGGGTCTATGATGATCTGCAAGGAGTCCATGTCAGCAGAAAAATAATTTGGGATCCATGAGATGTAAATAGGTATCAACGATAGCGGCTCTCGTTAAACCAGATCATTTTAATTTTTAAAGAAAATTTAATCAAATAGAAACCAGATTTACTTATTTAACAGAGATATATATACAAAACTTAATGAGGTTAATTTGCAGTTCCAAGGCAAAACAGCATAGATTTTACTAAAACAAGGACCATCCTTTCAGCGTTTCTTGCCAAAATTAAGTTAAAGGAGCATTATACTGGACGTCGCGAATTTTCCCAGTTTCTCTATCTGTCACAGACAATGTGCCAGAAAAAGGACGTGTTTTAAACTACGTTCAAGATTTAAATACACTTTATTTAGATTTTGAATTAGATTTGAGAATGTTTTGACCATGGTGATACCACAATAGGTCATGAATTCATATGGTCCCATCGAAAAAAGAACGTCAGATTACAAGAGGAACTGATAGAAATAGACATTAATTTTTGAAATAAAGTTTAGAAACGAATGCAGTGACATAACATAAAACCCTGCAACTGCAGCGTTGCGACAAATCCAGGATTTTAGGGAGCACAAGGCCTGACTCAAAGCCAAAGTATATACTCTTTGTAAGATCCGGCTTGGAGCCCCAAACCAGACCTTTGCAGAGGTGCCCTTATATTCTCCGTTACGCCACTGAACGTATGCCAGCATTTTTGACTTTAAAAAGATATTCCTGTTATTTATCCCGAAGAGTGGAATATTTTGAGAAAATTTTTAATTGCTTTTCCTAGTGAGAAGGAGTTACAGCGCGGTTACCAAACTCAAAAAAAAAAGACTGGAAATTATTAATTGAGGAGATTTATAGTTAAGTCTGACAAAATTGATGCTAAATGTTAAAAATTTGTCATTGAAACATTATATTCACCTCTCCCATAAAAAGTATTTGTTTGTTGCTTAACTGTTTAATATATTAGTTAAATTTTAATTTAATTAATTAACTTATGTTTCTTAAGTTTTAAATGCTATACTTCGCTACATTTGCAAACTAAAACTTTCGAAGGAAATAGCTCTATACCAGTTGTCAAAAAGAGATTAAAGATGAAAAATTAGCAAAAATTCAGTATTAAGTAATTAGGGGTTTACCCAAACCACGAAAAGCAGGGCAAGGGGTCTATGAGACACAAAAGTTTTGGAACCTATGACATATATATATATATATATATATATATATATAAAGGAGAAAGAGCGACTCACTGACTGACTGACTGACTGACTAATCACGATATCTCTGGAAATATTCAACCTACATACTTGAAATTTGGTAGACATGTTCCTTTCATAAAGTAGACATCAGCTAAGAACGGATTTTCCGAAATACGAAACACAAGGGGCGTTACGTGGGTTAAGGGGCGTTATAAATAATTGTTTCCATGTTTAAACTACTCAATGTACAATTTTGAAATTAAATTAGCAGATTCCTTTCATACAGTAGAGATCCGCTACAAAATGAGTTTGGTGAAAATCGTCCCCCATGTGGCGTTGCAGGGGCTTAGGGGGCGTTATAGATAATTATTTTCATTTTTAAACTATTTGACACACTGTCTTTAAATTTGATAAATAGATTCCTTTCGTAGAATAATGATCAGTTACAAAACGGGTTTTGTGAAAACAGACTTCTAAGTGGCATTGCGGGGGATTAAGGGGCTTAATAGATAAATATATCCGTTTTTAAACTACTTCACCTACCTGCTTGAAAATTGGTAGTTAAGTTTCTTTCATGGAGTAAATATTCGCTACAAAATGGGTTTTTAAAAAATTGACTCCCCAAGGGGTGTTGCGGGATTGGGGGGTTTAAGGGGCATTATAAATTCCGATTTTTTAACTATTAGACGTACAGTCTTGAAACTTAGTAAGCAGATTCCTCTCATAGGGTAGAGATACGCTACAAAATGGGTTTCGTGAAAATCGCCCCCAAGTGGCGTTGCGGGACTTAAGGGGCGTTATAGATAATTATTTCCATTTTTAAACTATTAGACGCACAGTCTTTATATTTGATAAATAGATTTCTTTCATAGAGTAGAGATCAGCTATAAGAAGGTTTTGTGAAAACAGACCTCTAAGTGGCGTTGCGGGGGATTAAGTGGCGTAATAGATAAATATTTTCGTTTTTAAACTACTTGACCTACCTGCTTGAAAATTGGTAGGAATGTTTCTTTCATGGAGTACATATGCGTTACAAAACGGGTTTGGGGAAAATTGACCCCCAAGGGGTGTTGCGGGGGTTAAGGGGAGATATAAGTAATTATTTCTATTTTTAAACTATTAGACGCACAGTCTTGAAATTTGGTGAGCAGATTCCTCTCATAGGATAGAGATACACTACAAAATGTGTTTTGTGAAAATAGACCCCTAGATGGCGCTGCGGGGGTTCAAGGGGCGTTATTGATAATTTTTTTTGCATTTTTAATTTATTGGACGCTTAAATTTGGCTAAGCAGATTCCTTTCATAGAGAGTGCAATTCCCCTACAAAATGGGTTTTGTGAAAACAGACACCGAAGTGGCGTTGCGGGGTCTCAAGTGGCGTTATAGATAATTATCCCCATTTTTAAACTATTAGACGTACAGTCTTGAAATTTGATAAGCAGATTCCTTTCGTAAAGAACCGCTACAAAATGGGTTTTGCGAATATCAACTACCAAGTTTAATTTCGGGAGATTAAGAGGCGTAATCGATAAATATTTCCCTTTTTAAACTATTTGATCATCCTGCTTGAAAATTGGTAGGCATGTTCCTTTCATGGAATAGAATTCCTCTAACAAAGAGTAAAACGAAAATTGACCCCCAAGGATGGTTGCGAGGGGTCAAGAGGAGTTACAGAAAAAAATTCCTGTTTTTAATTGTTAGACCCATATACTTGAAAATTTTTAAGCATATTTCTTTTGTTGAATAGGGATGCACTAAGAATGTATTTTAAGTAAATCAAGTTCTGCGGAGGGTGCAGGGGTTACTGGGACGTATTGACACAAAAAAACTCCTTTTTTCGAGCTACAAGGACTATAATAATGAAATTTGGTTTGCATTTTTCTTTTGTTGAATTGAAATCCGCTAAGAGCGGTTATTTTGGAAAACGGCTCTCAATGGTATTACGGGTATATATATATATATATTAATAGTAAAACTTTTATTTTTTTCCTGTTAGATTTAGACTTGAAATTTGGCTTGCATGTTCAATTTACGGAGTAGAGATCCACCGCGAAAATTGGTTTTGCGGGAATTCACTTGGTTTTTGGGTTACGAAAGAGTAAACATCATTCTATACTTCAATTTTAGAGATTTTTAGAAAATACAAATTAGATGAGTTCTGCCCTTTTTATTTATCAAGAGGTGACAGTTACAGGTCTAAGAACATTTTTCAATACAATCGAATTCTTAATGCTAGGACTTAGATATCAATAATTTATTCATATATATAAGCAGTAAAAATTTATAAAACATCATGAAATACCCAGCGAAGCGGGCGGGTAACAGCTATATATATATATATATATATATATACGTATATATCCTTTTACCTCTATGAATTACTTTGCAAAGACTAATAGTTTCGAAAGTTATAATTTGATTCTGGAACTGCTTTTCCCACAGGAATGAAAATTAAATACTATTCAATTATAATAATTTTAATAATTGATCTAATTATAATAATTGACCATTAAGTAATCTAATTATTAGAAATCAAAGAATTAATTACGAATAAATAATCTTTTTTTTGAAATATTCATTAATAACATTGCATTTTAATCTCCTAAAATTATTGCCCTACTGAGTAATTAAGTTAACAAAATGTCCATGATTGCAAATTTCAGGAGAGTGCAGTGTGCATTGGGATCAGCAATTTTAGTCTTTTATCAATTATCCCTGATGGTTTCCGAACTAATTTCAAGTACCCTTTAGCACTTTAATTACAGCATTGCATATACAAGTCATACGCGGATTTCAGTCAGAAAATTGATTCTATTACCTATCATTGTGTAAAAGGCAAAGCGGCAGCAGGTATTAGCAGACACGATGCAGTTGTGAACTTTTTGTCTTATACAAATGGAAAAAACTTTTAAATAGTTCTTTTGAAATAAAGTTAATTTACAAAAAAAAAACAAAAAAAACTGAGTTATTTTACATCAATTCATTGATACATAATAATATATACGTAATAAGGAATTCATACCATAAAGAACTGAAATATGATTAAATTAAGAATTTTATGACAGCTGTGAGGCTGCCCTATTTATCTTGGGAAATGTTTCCTTGTAATTTGGCTTTCTTCTTAGCACAATTTTGGGTAAAATGATTTTGCCACATGATTTTGTATAAAACAGTAAAGACAGTTGCATAGTACTTGGAAAACATATTTGCTGAGGTCATTAATATATTAACCTTATAAACGAAGTATAATTGTAATGGGTTGCTCTGTGTAGTAAAAAAAAAAGAAAAAAAAATTAAACCGATTTTGACATACACAATACATAAGCTCCCGTTTTTAAAATTTTCACTTCTGAAAATTTTAGCACGAAAATTTGATTCTCCTAAACTATGTTTTACAAGGTGCCCGAGAATCATTGGGACAAACTTTAAAGGCGGGTAGGAGACAACAGAAGGATTCAGATTTGCATAGCTAACCATGGTCGGAAACGTCTTCGTTCGGCGCTAGGTGGCGTTCACAAGGGCATTAAAGGAAACAGACCTGCAATACCACAGTCATTTGAGATATCATCACCTGTAGAGGAGTATGAAATGTTTCACAAACACCAAGCTGGCAGACATGCACCTGATTTACGGTTTGGAAGAAGGAAATACACGAGCAGCAGAAAAGTTGCATCACGAAAGCTACCCACAGATAGATTCACCGGATGTTTGCTAGTATGCATCACAAATTGTGTGGGCCGTGGGTAGCCTAGTGGTTAGAGCATCGGACTCCAGATTCGAAGACCTGGGTTCGATGCCACAAAATACCCGCCGAGTACACACGGAGTACGTGCTCGTTAAATCAGTGGGTCCGAATGGTGTCGCCATCTATCGTATTGTACCAAGCAAAATTGTACTGTCACCTTCATGGGGCTCAAAGTTTAGGCTAACGACAGTCGTAAAATTCTAGCCATTAGCTGCGATGAATTTCGTGGACCTTGATCTGATGTTGTTGTCGATCAGGTGGCATAAGCAACAACAACAACAAAAAATTGTGTAAATATGGATCATTATGAGATAATAGTCATAGTGAGGGTGGGTCAAGGTGTGACGGATCTATATGCGGTTCTCCTTATCCCTTCATGACACTTTTAGAAAAATATTTATTTCAACCAACTTTCACCGAGTAAAAAAACCTAATTATGCAAATGAAGTATATTAGTATATAAATTCTGTATTCGCGAGTTTGAAGAGTTGGCAAGTGAGTTGGCGAATTAGTTTGTTAGTTGAAGATTGAAGGATCGTGGAATTATTAAGAGATTTTGGAGTTTGTCCGTGAAAAGGATTACTGAAAGTGGATCCAATGACACTGATTAAATCCAGATAAAGATCTCCTGTAAGATTCAAGTGTAGATTTGCTTCATAAAAGTACAGGTATCGTGGCCTTGTTTAATTAGTAGTTAGCTTAATAGTGTGTTACGTAGTTTATATTGAGTGTTTAAGCTATCGTAGATTCAGTTGAGAGTCCGTAGTATTATCCCCGTGTTATTGAATCTCACCTCCACGCTCTACTATCTGATCAGTTATCTTAATTAGATTGTTATTGTGTCTGATTGATATTTTGGTAACAATAAAATAGTTAGTGTGAAACATGTCTGTTGATTATTCAGTTTTCCCACACACCTAGCCGAGTCTGCGGGTAGGCAAGGAGTTTCAGATGGAAGCAGGAACCGTCCGGCATTACAAAGGTATCGAACATATTTTGTTCCGGAACAAAATGTGTTCTAAACCGTTCGAAGGCATCCAGTACCATATTGGGAGTACCATTTAAACTATAATTCAGTAATGTAATTTCTATCCAGAAAAAGAAAGTAAATTCTTATACATTCAGTATATCTTCTAAAGAGTAAAATGTTTGTTAAATAAACTTAGAGGATACAATTAAATTCGGATTCATTCAAAGGGAAAGTTCAATTAATGCAAAAAAAAGTTTTCTTTCTCTGATTCATATAAAATACCTCATAAAACACGCATACAAAAGCGGGAGAGTTTCAAACAAACATTTTCGTACCGTTTATCCGAAATAAAAAAAAAAACGACTGTATTTTTGTAGAATTTTGACATCCGAAAAACTAAAGAAAATGAAAATTTTGAGTTCAGAATGGAAAAAAATGAGAAAAAAAAATAAAACCGAGAGAAAATCTTTCCAACCAGTAGTAACCAGCTCTCTTGGGAACCAAATAGATGTAAATTGCGAATATATTATAGAAGATGTTTTGAAAATTTTGTTATACCAGAACGTAATACGAGCTTAAATTTTTTTTTTTTCTGTATTATTTCTTTGAAAATTTATCTGCAGTCGGCGAAAAGCTCGGAGAAAGCTTTCACTAAAAAAAAAAGGAAAAGGCGATATGAAGGAAAGTAGAATATCAACATGACAGCTGACTATTGCTGGATGTTGAAAAGAGACATTTCCAGGCGAGTGCATGAAAAAAAACTTTTGTGAAAAAGAGAAAAAACCACTATAAGGATTTGTAACCACTTTTTATAAACAAGTTTATCATTTAATTCACGATGCAGCTGTAGCCGTGGTAGCTTAGTGGTTATGGTCACGACCTCATGCAGGGTTGTTACGAGTTCGAATCTGGTGCCACTGGGCCATAAAGGCGTCAAAATGAAATCAATTAAAGAAAAATCTTCTTTTTGTTTAATATAATGCACTTTTTACTCAAAATTGTCACCTTTGGCTGCACATGGCTTTATGTCCCTTTGACCAATCATCTATCGAGATAAAGACTACCTCCATATAAATTTTTATTACTTTCCTTAAAGACGTTTAAGACTACATAATTCTGATTGGGATTCTGTCTTTAGCATACGTTTTCCT
>BMAO01004311.1:0-15196 GCA_019973975.1 Trichonephila clavata | reverse complement strand
AAAATGCTCGACGCCATATTTGGCAAGCTTTATCCTAATGACTGCAGATGGCACCACTTGTATGCAATCTACGTACAAAACTTTTAAAACATTACTTTAGAAGAAAATTGAGCACAAACTGCTTAAATACACATTAATAATACTTTATTTTACGAAAAAGAATATTTTTCTACTTGAGTAATGATTTTAATCACTTTAGAAACACTAATTCTGCTTTTTTTTATATGAAAGGGGGGGGGGTAAAAGAATAAAAGTAACCCTAGACTACGTCATAAATCACATCATTGTTAGGGAGGGTACCCTCTTTGTTGGAATGAAAGAAGGAAGTTCTGACAAATTGTTTCGTAGATGAAACGGTCAAGTGACGAGGGGAGGGGGAAGAAAGCACGACCAGGTTAGCTGTTTATTTCAGGGGGGGGCGATTGGAATCTATTTTGGGAACTGATAGGAGTTATTGTGAGGTGTATAATACTTAGTGAGTGAAAGATTTCCACCAGACAAGTTACTCACGCAAACATTTCGGATTCCCGAGGCGCGCAGTGTTGGGCATAGAAAAAGCATTCTTAAAATTCCAGCGCTTCCATTAATTTCTTATATTTTTCCTTTCATACTATTTTTATTTCAAAGCACTTAATTTTTTGAATTTTCTGAAATTTACTTTAACTTTTAAAAACACATCTAATATTTCAAATTTTTTCTTTTTAATATTTTAATGCAATATTGGCTAAGGCAAAGCCAAGTTTGTTTTTCTATAAACTCAAAGCCCGAGATAGAAGGTGAAGTTTCCGCATGGAAACAGGAATTCCACTAACGAATTCTACATATAAATGTCATTTGTTGTTGAGGCACTGAGATTCATCAATTTGACTCATAGCAATAGGTGTAATCTGGACTGAAAGCTCTTGAAGCTAATTTCTGCAGGGAGTGGTGTCGTCAATGCATGCTATGCACCGGGCCCTAAAATAATCAAGAATTAAAAAAACTAAACTCTTGCTTGTGAAAACTTTACAATATACCTATTCATGTCAATATGGCGAGATGTGAAATTTATCGTAAACATTATTATTATAGATATCTAAATTTCAATAACCTTCAAACTAATTCTTGATTATACGAAAGTTTAGTTTTTGTTATTCGATTTGGGAAACTCTCAAGAATCCCTACCTCAACTAGACTTTTTTAGAAAATATAATTTAGAAGTGGACTTATATTAATAATTTAATGCAACAAGGTAGCAAAATTTTTATGAAGAAGCCTGGTTGTTATTTTAATAGTAACTCTAAAAATAATGTGAATGTTTCAAAATCTTAATTCAGGCTCTTTAAAGAAAAATCCTAACTATATATGTATAGAAAAAATATTACATAGAAGTATTTTCCATGAAAAGAGAATGTTTTGAAAATGTAATTTTTCTTCATGTTTTTGCGATAAAATTACATTTAAACAGTTTTTTTTATTGTATCATTGTAAATGAATAAAATGATGCAGTATAAAAAAATTAAAGAAAATCATCTCATAAACTACAGATTAAATAGTTTAAAAAAGGTCAAATTTTGCAGAATTTCTAAAATTTTCTCTCTCTTTATGTATCTTATTAGGTTCATGACAAAAAAAAAACTTAAATTTTTCAACACCACCATGGGCAATTAATAGTAAACAAATTTCAAAAACATTTTTTTTCTTAAAAGTTTTCATGAAATTTATTTATTTTAATTTGAACACTATCAAAAGTAATTAAATCAAATTAATGCTTTTTTTCTTTATCAGATACATTTTCAAAAATAAGATCTGTAAAGGTCTTTTCTTGTTTACAAAGAAATTAATTGCAAAAACTAGTCTTTTAATACATTTCTGATGACAAATTAATTCCCAACGAAATAACAAGAGTTTCAATTGAGCTGAAACTTCTTTATACTGCATGAAAGTTTTAAGACTTAGATATATTTTAGTTTCTCATTATTCCATATTAAATGGCTTAAGATCAATCAGCTCACAAAGTAAATAATGAAATTGTCCTTTCCTCTTTATTCATATAACTGATATTCTACAGCTTCACAAAAAATGTGTACATAGTAAAAATACCCACAAAAAAAGAAATTTTTTAAAAGGTATCTTTAAAATTTGTTGCTTTTGGAGGGGTCGAGATTTTATTCTCCTCAAATTAAAAAAAAAAAATTAATAAATTATGTACAATAATTTTAACTTAGTAAAGATAAGGGAAAAGGGGAAATAATCTTTAAATGCAAAGGACAAGAAATTGGGTTGTGTGTTATTTAAAATTAATTAAATCTACAAGAAAAACCAACTATGTGAAATGTACCACACATAGGAACTGGAAAGCAAAAACAGGAGACTGCATTAAATTTGTATAGGTTATCTACAAAACTTTTCATAGCACTTTTGAAAAATTATGTATGGTATGGGTTCAGATAAAATGAAATATCACAATAATTTTGAAATTTCAGATCTTAAAAACTGGCAGAGTAATAAAATCCAACTCTATACACAATCAACTTTCTGAATTTACATAAAACAAATTAGAATACTAAAATCATTAACTTATAGAAAGTTTTGAATGAAAGAAACACATATAAAATGGCAATGCACAATGCAACTGTTTTTTGTAAAATATCTCGATACGCTTTTTTTCATTCCCTAAAAATACAATAAACATTTGTTGATCATAACTGTAAAATCACATTAAATGCTAAAGCTTATTATATTTATTTTTAAACCATCCTTATTTTCCTTACATTAATTTTTATTAATAAACATTTACATACAAAGCATTATCATCTGTTTTAATGGGAACATTTGATCTATTTACACTGAACATACCAATACTTAATGCATACCTATTTCTACCAGTTATTGTAAGTATAGTGTTATATATACTTCAGTTCCATTTCACTCAAACTTATTTGGAGAAATGTATTGGCATATGTTATTTCATTATCAATGATACATTCATCTAAAGTATCCTTTTATGTATGATTATATTTATACTTAAAAAAAAATGGAAGATGAAATGACATCAGAAAAAAGATTCAGAATTCTTGCTCTGAAGTTTGTTTTAAAATATATTAATAAATTAGACTATAAATACTTATCTTAAAATCAATATTAATTTAACAAGTTACCGAAGTTAATCATGAATAAACTGAGTTCCATTCTAATGAAAATCACAATTTGTATTAATTGTAAGCAAGATTCTTTTACCAGGGCAATCCTAAATTTCATGAAACTTATCACAAAATATTAATTTACTTCAAGGTTTCTCCAAGAAATTCTAAATCAGTACTCGTACCATTCCAAAATTTAGAACATATGTATTAAACTGCAGACTAATTTTGCCAAGCAAAAAGACATCAGAAATTTAAAAAAAATTATATCACTATTATTATTACTGTGTTCTAACATGATCAGGAACAGTTTCCACTCTTGGCTGTATATTCCAGCATTTGGCGGTTTTTTGATTTGAAGAAATTGGTCAATATTATATATATATATAATACTATACATGCACCCAAAAGTTTTGTTATTTCAACATATGTCACACAAAAATATCAGTGATTTTGGACGATTAAACCCTTAACAATAATTTTGAAAAACATTCTCTGAAATTACATTTTTTTTTACTGAATTTTTCATGAATATAGATTACTGCAAACAATAACTTGTCAAGTTATTCATTTAAGGGTAAATAGAGTTGAAAAAGGTTATATTAAAATTTTGAATATTTCCACTTTTTTTCGAAAGTAAACATCCTACAGAATCAAATGTTTTTATGTAAAGTCATATTTAATTTCATGATCCTTATTACCAATAAATATTATACAACTAATCTAAGTACACTTCTTGGGTTAATATTTGTAACTAACTCAATGCAACACATTTATTCAGGACTTAAATTTATAAGTAGGATGATATCAATATACAGGAGACTTTCATTCATATTATCCTACTTTTAGACTAATGTAAAAATTAAAATCCAGAGTATTCTTATGCTTAATAAATTTCAGCTGGAGTTGCATAGATTGTTATGAGATGTATGGTTACATACCAGATTCTTGTGTTCTTATTTTAAGTAACTAAAAACAGAAATATCTCTATGAACTACTCTGAGGATGTGTAAAAAAAGTAAAATTAAAGTTAACTAAATATATTTTATCTTTTTATGTATGTTCTCTGTATTATTTAATTTGAAATAAACAAAAATTTACTTTGAAGTATTTACATTCCTGTAGACATCTATCCAATATCCTTTTAGAAGTTTCTTTTGTATACACAAAAATTGTAGGAATCTCTGTTTTAGTTGGCAATGATTTCTAAATGGTTGGTATTGAAAACAGGCCTATTCAAAGTGGCCAGAATATAATAAACAGTGAGGAAATGGTTTAAAATTTTAAGGCTTTATCAATCTGATCCATGTTTGCAAAACACTCGAATTATACTGGGATATTATAAAAAAAGATTGTTTTTTCTACAATCATCTTATTTTTTACTGTGATCGAGCAACCATATATAGTTAAATACCAAATTTTAGTAGGTATAATGTAAAAGCAAAATAGTCGTATTAATAGTAAACAAAGTGTTAGGCCAGAGTTAAGCGAGAAATAAACATAATCACATGCTATCCTCATCATGTGATTGCAACATCACATGAATTGAGTCCATTGGATTTCACCAATATAGTGCCACAATAAAAAGTGATACCAGTTCCCAGGGAATGTACTAGAACTGCAATGATTATTACCAATTTGTAGCTCCATTTGAAAGAAAGAAAAAAAATGTCATTTTTTAATTATAATACATTTTTGAAGTTTTAAAATTTTTTTTAATGTTTAACAAATCCCAAAATTTTATTAATTTGAAGACTGAAGGAATTTAGCCCAGATTGTCCGAAAAAATTTCTATTTTAGATATTTTCAAATGCGTCTGTGCATCTTAAATTCATAATTATAAAAACTATATTTTGTTTATCTAACTGGTTACATTTATATAACTGTGATTAATTTCATATAATCAGCAATTTTTGAAACAAGGACATAAGATATTAATTTCATTTTGGTTTTATAGTTATTAGATTTGACAACAATGGGCTAAATTTATGTCGTTGTTAAATCAATATCTATGCGGACTTTTTGACTCATTTACAAATTTTTTTCTTTCTTATAAAAAGACTACTATGCAACTCGGGTAAAAAAATAGGGTGAGTGTAAGTTTGTAACATAGCATTTCTTTTATATGAGAATTTGGTTATTTAACTTATCATAATAGTCAAGAAGTCCACACAGCAGATATTGGTTTGACAATGAAGAGATATAATCATTGAACAAGTATTTTAAATGTAGAAATACAATTTCAGAATTTTACTCCTTTGAAATTTCAAAAAATTTGAAGATTAACTAGTAGTTTTCTTGAAAAGAAAAATATTTTTAATTAAATGCAATTTTTAAATTTATGTATAGCATTGTATTATAATCCATGTGTTCACTTCTTCCTTTTATATTATTTCTTAAATATATTTTATACAAAACTTCAATAAACACATTTGTTATTGTAGAAATTATTTCTAATTGCAGAAATCTGAAAAATGTCAAATTGCTTTATATATTATATCATCAAATTGTGAAAGAATATTAGGTAACTATAACTAATTCAGTTCTCATTCCAAAGTGAAATAATTCTTTTATAATCTTTCCCAGAACCTAATGAAGAAAAGAAACTTTGCTTTTGTTAACCTTGTATTAGCAATATTACTTGCAAACATCAAAATAATATTTTGCTTTTGATTGTTAATTATAACAATACATGAGTAAATTCATGAGTAGTATACATACTCACAGTTTAAAGCTCAAAATGATACATTTTTTTAAATATTTAATAGTTATTTTTTATAATTTTGTTACACATAGTTCAGTTCAATATAACAGTATATATCTATATGCAATTGCATGAAAAAAATGCTGTGTATATATATAAAATTATTTAGAATCAGATTATAGTACATAAAAGGGATTCTTTTTCATTGAGAATGAAAAATCTATTTAATTTTCATGTTTTTACAAAATGTATTTATTTGAAAAAAGTTTGTTACAATATCTTTCATGAAAGTGAAGCGTGATATCCATGATAGTAAATCATCTAATTGCAAAGGTTACAGAGAATATATATATAAATATTCAGAATTTTTACAATTGAAAATCAGTATATATATCACAAATATACATATACAACCAAAATATTATAACACTTGTGATAATACATAGCTAAAAAGATGGGCAATAGAAATTTGACAGAAACTCAAATTTTCAAAATATTTACATAAAATGAGTGAGTTACAATTTTTATCTTAAATATTATATATTTACCTTTTCAAATTTAAATTTACATTGATAAACACAATTAAGTTAAAGAGAAATGTAATGATTAAGTGTTTTAAAAATTGCAGATTCCTTCCCAGCAGCCATTTAGCATGTCAGCTTTATACTTTTGACAATTAAACTTCAAATACATCTTTATTATTAAAAACTAATATGCTCTCAAAAACCAATTTTAAGTGACAATTTTGTTATATATGCATAAAATTGTCACCAATGCATATGAAAGCTTATAGCAAATAAATTTTCATAGCTTTGTGAACTGGACTATGAATGTAAAACTTACATAGCTAACTTAACTTTACATAACCTAAATATGTGATCAAGCAATTGATTGCATACATAAATGATATTTTATCTTAAGTCCCGAATTTTATCCAAATATGACAAATGAAATATGAATTTCAGATACTTTTTAGGCTAGGGCTTATACTTCTAAATATGTATGAAATGTTCAGTGATTTACTACGCACACAACATAACACAATATTCAGTTAAAAATTTGAAAAATTATAAAGAAATCGGTGATTAAAAATACATTAATAAATAAATTACTTAGCTATTCAAAGGCAATATGTTTCACCAGAATACATGTAAACTAGCAGAAAAATATATTACATGGGTACATTAATGAAAAAGAATTTAAGATGTGTAACATGACAATTATAATAAATGTGGGAAAAAAATAAACTTTTCGTTATGATCGTGGTAAGTACTATAAAAACTTTTGATAAACATAAAATCACAGCAACCAATCTCTAAGAAAATAAGCAATTATTATAAGCTTTTAAAATTAAATATATTAATGTGAGAAATGTTAAAGTCCTGAACCTCAAATGTACAGTATATTTGTTCAATGCAAAAGAAATTATAAACACTTGCAAAGTGTGAAAAGTTGAATTTGAATAGTTTCTCTTTGGTTAACTTGAGAGGTAAAAAAGGATGAAAGTTTATTCAGTTTGTCTATTATTTTGTTCACAAAATAGAACTTGTCCATGGCCAACATCTTTACTTTTTATTAACTGGTTAATTTAAAGGAATGCCAATTTTACATTATGTGGTAGCTACTGGCCAGAGTTTTGAATCCCAATCAAGGTAATGTGAAGATGCTCACGCTAGAGAATCCTGATTATTTATTTCCTGAATCCCATAGTGACAAACATTCAGCATCATGATTTAAGTAAACATTCTTCACAATGGATCCTAAATGCTTATAATATTTTAATTTATAAAATTAAATATTTTTGGTACCTGAATGTGTAGAATGGTTGAACACAAGTTTTCTTCTTTCTAACTTATTTAAAAAACCCTTCATCATTCTTAAGGGATATTTTGGTTTCTCTCATATATAAATGTTGTCAGACTGTTGTGCACACTGATGATTCGGACATATTTTTGTATGTTAATCAGAAGGTACATCAAAACATTCAACTTTGATTTTCGGCTTTGATTCCTTCGTATTTGTACGTTGTTTTGAAGCAGAATTGCGGCCTGTTGATGGTTTTATAATTTTCGGCTTTGATTCCTCCGTATTTGTAGGTTGTTTTGAAGCAGAATTGCGGCTTGTTGATGGTTTTATGATTTTCGGCTTTGATTCCTCCGTATTTGTAGGTTGTTTTGAAGCAGAATTGCGGCCTGTTGATGGTTTTATAATTTTCGGCTTTGATTCCTCTGTATTTGTAGGTTGTTTTGAAGCAGAATTGCGGCTTGTTGATGGTTTTATGATTTTCGGCTTTGATTCCTCCGTATTTGTACGTTGTTTTGAAGCAGAATTGCGGCTTGTTGATGGTTCTAATATTTTACAACTGGCCAAATCTACAAAATGAAATTGACCCCTTACCAAAAATTCACGAGGTGGTAGTGATTCTGGTAGAACGGGAAAATCAGCAGACACACCAACGTTATTCGTTGGCACTTTTGGCACAATCCCGACGTGTCTAAAAAACTTTAACTGATCTCTGTACATAACTTCGTAATCCTTTTTTGCCTCGATCAATTGTTGTTCTTTCGATTTAACTTCTTTCAGCAGCATCCTTGATTGTTTCTCTATATTTATGAAAGGATTAATGTTTGGATCTTTGGAATGTTCTTCCATTTTATTCCTTATATGCAGATTCATTTCCCTCCTTGTCATTAGCACAGTTTCTTCGGATTCATCATCAACATAACCTTCAGTTAGCCGAAGTAAATCTGCCAGCGACAGAGATCCAATGTCAAATTCAAATTCTTCCTCTTCGGTACCTTTTTTTTGCAGTTTAGGTTGTTTTGTTTCTTGAGCAACATTTTTCTTCACTTTTTTCATCCGCCGAGGCATGTTTATTTGCTTCAAATAATTAGGAGAAAAGCAGCTTAAATCCCACACTCAAAATGGCAAAGACCGGCGTATAACAGTACATACAGGCAGAACTGTGGAATTGCTCTCACTTCCGGCATTTCTCTGGGACGGACACATTAAAAAATCTTGTTTCCTATTGGTGGGGGCGAAATGAGGGGTTACAACAGGTTGTCTGATTTGGCACTTTAGCATCTTCATATACCTTTCTGATTCATGGAAATAAAAGAATATTCTCCATTGTGTGGAAATTATTTAGGATTATTTTTGAAACAATTTTTCTTCAATAGCTTCAGCATAAATATTTAACTATCTTAGCATTAAATTTTTATCACAAAAGTAATAGTCAATTCTAATTTTTTTCATACCGAAAAAATCTAAATATTTTTCATGGACTTAATTTTGCACAATAAACATTTGTTATTTGAGCAAAGTAAATGAGGAACCAAATCATAAATAAAGAATTAATGAATTTTTAAGTATGCTTTTACTATTGTCGATAAAAAAGGTAGATTTCCCACACGAACAAGTTAAATCTGTAACTAAATTATAAAGTACATTAAAAAGGAATAAAAATGCATTTTGTTATATACTAGCCGTTATACCTACCCGCTTCGCTTGGTGTGGTGAGGTAGTTAGGACGAGGGGGCAGATCGTGTGTCGTCCTCGTCACTTGACCATGGTTTAAAATTAAGAGGTTTGTCGCCAAAAGCTCTCGTGTAACTGAACAGTGCGACGTTAATATTCACCACTCACTGACCCTACCCACTTCGCTGGGTATTTCATGTTGCTACACATCAATATATTTTGTTTTTAACTCTCCCATAATTCCCCTCAAAATCCCTTGAGTGTCTATTTCCACAAAATCCGTTCTCATCAGATCTCCACCCAACAAAAGACATATGCTTTCCAAATTTCATGTCTGTAAGTCTAACATTTCAAAAACGGGAATTTTTTATCTGTAACTCTTCCGAAATTCCATGTGAATCTTCTTGGGAGTAAATTTGCAGAAATATGTTCTGATAGAAGATCTCTTACTCAACAAAGAAACATGTTTACTGAATTTCAAGTCTATAGGTTTAATATTTCCAGAGAATGAATTCCTTGATGAATGAGTGAGTGTGTGAATCCCTTTTCTCCAAAATATATACATACACAAACATATAATAATTTCCTCTTGTATAATTTTTAGTAACTTTTTAATTATTTGGTCCATTTCTTCAGGACTCGCGTTTGATTATTTTAACTGGCTTACCCACATAATCAGTATTTTAATTGTAATCAAATAGTAAGATTGCGCCAGAAACTACCGGGTGGCAGATTCTGATCAATCATTGCTTCTATTAGAAAAAGTCACGCGACCTTTTAATCGTCCAGAATAAAAAGAGAGTGCTTTGTTCCTCTCTCTCTCTTCGTTTGTCTTCAACGTGTAATCGTCACCTTTTGCTTTGCAATGCAGCTTGTGCCTGTATGAGTGTTCGTCACTTTTAATTAAGCAATTAAAAATGTGAATGTCTTTTTACGTTGTGTGTGTGTGAAATAAAAAAATTATAGTTTTAAAAAACTAAAGAAACACACTTTTCTGGTTAATCGAACTAAAAATTAAAAAAATAATTCTTAATATAAGAATAAAATAATTAAAGAGAAAATTAATGTCATTGGAGTAAAAGCGTGAGGTGCTCTATTCCTGTTGTTATAATTTTTTACTGGCTCTATTCCGAAATGTTGAGTCAGTGTAACAATGCCACCTCACGCTTTTACCCCAATGACATTAATTCTCTTGTTAATTATTTTATTCATATATTAAGAAGTATTTTTTAAATTTTTAGTTAGATTAATCATAAAAGCGTGTTTTTTAGTTTTTTGATGTGTAACATCTTTATTCTCGGTTGCTGGATATTTGTTGGAGTGATTTCGTGCAAAGGGACGGAAATGCGTAACAGGAAGTCGGGGAAGCGAACGCTGTTTGATTTGACCAATCAGTGCGCTTGGCGGCGTCTTTTCCGTAACCTCCCAGTGAAGTTCTGTTTTTTCTCCTTCTTTCAAGAGGGATCCCCCCCCCCCGAGCGGTCTAAGCCGTGGGATCATTGTTTTTGTTTTGTTTCCTCACTTTAGGGTCAGAGAAGGGTTGCGTGGCAGGAGCGGATACATAGCATTTCGTGGCTTTAGCGGACACTTTAAAATTCATCGTGGTTTGAGCGGACACATCCCCCCCCCCTCTTAGAACAGATTCGATTATTGAATTACAAGAATAAATGCATTTTTGCCAATCAAATTTAATTTGAATTAAATTTTTAAGATATTAAGTGCGAATACACTTTAAAAATATAGCGCAATGTAATAAATATAAAAACTTTCAAAGAAATGTTTAAAAATTATAGAACACTGTATTTTAGAGTCAAATAAATATTAGAACACTTGCAATTACCATAAAATTAATTAGTTTCATTAATATAAGTAAATATATATAAACTAGAAGTAAAATGTACAAAACAGATACAAAAGTAAATAAAACAAAAATAAATACAAGTAACCAAATACTAACTAACCTTTATTATGAAGGCATAAATATTCTTTACCATTGGATTTAGTCCAACCTAGTTAAAAAACTAAAAGATTTTAGGCATTTTTCTAAATTGTTTGATGTTTCGAATTCTTTTAAGATGTTTTCAATTTACATCCAATTTTACATATGTTTTTTTTTCCTTTTTATTCCAGGATCGCCTTTTCTTTGGATTTCAAATTAAAAAACACTTTTTGTGTTTCTTCTTTTAGTATTTTAACTAATAAGTGGATAATAGGCTGGTTTCTGCCCCAGTTTTTTATTTTTATTACATTGCGCTATGTTTAAAGTGTATTCGCACTTAATATCTTAAAAATTTAATTCAAATTAAATTTGATTGTCAAAAACGTATTTATCCTTGTAATTCAATAATCGAATCTGTTCTAAGATGGGGGGAGGGAAGAGGGAATGTGCCCGCTCAAACCACGATGAATTTTAAAGTGTCCGCTAAAGCCACGAAATGTTATGTGTCCTCTTCTGCCACGTCCGCTCCTGCCACGCCACCCAGAGAAGAAGCTAAGTCCTTTAGCTGGATCTTGTAATGATATAACCACGTGGGGTACAACTCTAGTAGTCATATAGCGGCCAGTCTTTTTTATGTTGTTAAATTTAGCATTTCAAAATATTCGAATACAAAAACTCGGTTTCGTATTCTTGACTCTAAATCCCCTTCGCACATACCAGCAAGTATTATTAGACTTCATCCAGGATAAATTTGCGATTTTTACGCTCAATTGTCAAAATCTCAGGGCTCGTTGTATATGAAATCTGATGCAATATTGATATGTGTAAACTGTATTAATAATTAAATAAACTGTTAAGCGTTTGAAAAAGTTCATTTTTCTTAAAAAAATATGAATAAGTAGTATGGAATTATTCGAATAAATATTTTAGTGTATATCTTTTTCATACTTTGAGGTTAATTCCTGTCCCTGTCAATATGATATTTTTAATTGTGATTAAAAATCTAACTAATGAATTACACGGGTAATTTTGATATCCTCGAATATTTCTAATATTTAAACATTTACCAAGCTAATTAAATTTTCATGATTTTGTGATTTGCAGAGACGGGTAAATCCAGAGCATAATACATGTGAGATTTTCGGCAAAAGAAACGTGAGGAAAAAATTAAAAACTGCAAGAGTACAGCCGAAAAGGATTGCACATAATTCAACTCAACCCAGCAGGGATTTTCGGGCACGTGCAACGAACACAATTCTCTCACAAACACCAAAGTACTACCAGGGCCGGCCCTAGCAATTTTGCCGCCCCGAACAGAAATGAAAAATGCCGCCCCTCTCCTCAAAGTACAAAAAAAACTATTATTAAAAAAGATAAAAATTGTTCATAAATGCACACCTATAAAACTTAAATATTCCTTGCGAAGAAAAGGGGAGCTAGCAGTACATATATATATATATATATTATATATATATATATATATATATATTAAAAACTAAAACATAAAAAATTACCACTGTTTTTTTCTGACTTTTAATTCTGAAAACTTTCTGGTCAATTTGTTTAGCTATTTCATGTTCAATAGCAAATGTAGCTAAGCCATTTAATCTATCTTTAGAATTTGTGAACTGTAAGAAATTTTTTTTTAATTTTAATTTTGAGAAACTAATATCTACACTTGCTAAACTTATTAGCAACGAAAGTAAAATAAATGCAATAGCAAGATTTGGAGCAAATTCTAAATGAGAAATAAATTTTTAAAACGTCAACTGGGCATTTTTTTTTTTTTTTTTGCATGCTAAATTGAAACTGACATTATCTCATCTGCTCAATCAAGCTCGTTTACATCCAATGATTCTCCATCTGTCAACATCATTTCTAAATTTTTAGTTTTTGATTAATTAAAGTTTTAAGGGTATCTCTTAAATAATTTATATTGTACAAAAATTGAAAACAATTACTGTCAGTACACATTAAATTAAATCTGCATTCCAAGGCATTAACTGCTTCGTCCAATGTAAAAAAATAAAACTCTATCTTGAATTTTAATTTAGGATATTCCATGGGATCATATTGTGCTTCATAATTAAAATTTACATTTTTCCGTCGAACTCTGTGCCGTGACTGCGTCTTCTCAAAGTTAGCAGGGATATCAATCTCGACGGCCAGTTATTTTGCATCACAATGCGTTTTATCAAAAGTCACATCCTTAAAAAAATCTTTAGAATTTCTTGAGAGTTCCATAGTAGATGGTAGATCGTAATATTTTGTTTGCAATAGCTTGCTTACTGGATTTTAATACAATTAAAGATTTTATACCAAATATTGATGGCCATAGGAACTTGAATTGTTAAGTAGAATTTAATAATCCAGAGGCCTCATCTCTTGTCAATTTCTGCATTATTATAAAAACTAAGCATTTTTTAGAAAAACCTCCCAATTGATAACTTAAGGGTTTAATAGCCTCTATTTAGCTTTCCCAGCTATTTACACTAATTGGCTTTAAAGTTTTATGCCCTTTATACGTTTTAAAAATATAACCCAACGAAAAGTTGATGAACAAAAAAAATTTTTTTAACCATATTAAAAACAAGATATCAATCATCGGCATGGCCAAGTAATTTTAGCGCGTTTTTCACATGTTGTATTTTACAATAATTTTTTTAAAAAAATTATTTTGCAAACAATAAATTTACTAGGTAAAATTTGAGAAAATGTTGTTATAAACTAGCGAAATTCAGGAAAATTTGTAGGGAAATTTAAATATGATTCGACTCATCTAGGGCACAAATGCGACCCAATGCCGAAAACCCGAGGTCAATTGGTTGCTTTTTGGCTGAGAAAAAGGTACGACAAAATATGGAACGAAGACGAAATTTGCGTCCTAATAGCGCTTTTGTTCCACTACATGAAAAACGATCTAAAATGTACAGGCTTCTAAGGATACTTTTGCCATGCCATTAACGACCAAATTTAAAGAGTGGCTACTACATGGCACATAGATTGTTGGCGGATTTAACGTTCTTATTTTAAATTGAGCCTCTGATTTTTCGCCTTTCATATTCACTCCGTTATTGTAGGCCTTCCCCCGCGTATCTAGCAAATTTAGCCCTAATTTTTTCTAAGTTTCTCAACTATTAAATTTGAAAGTTATCTTCCAGTTAATCTTTCAACTGGAAGGAAACAAAAAAAAAAACTCGCATCAGTTTTAACGATAACTTCGTTAGAATTAGATTTCTCAATACATGTATACCTTAAAAAAAATGTCATTTGTTTGATTTTACTGGCATCAGGGACACAATCTAAAATTATCGAATAATATTTAGCTTGTTTAGTTTTATGAACAATGTATAATTTAACATTCTCATATAAAAGAGAAATTATCTCGTTCTGAATATTTTTCCCTAGATAGTGTACTTTAACTTCTTCCAAATTTTTCATAACAAAACAAAATATCAATCATTGGCATGGCCAAGTAATTTAAGCGCGTTTTTCAAGTGTTGTATTTTACAATAATGCAACTAATTTACTTTTTACTAACAGAAAATAGTACTAAACTTAAAAAAAAAATTTTTTTAAATTAACATTTTTTTTAAAATTATTAAATTTAAATATGATTTGGCTCATCTAGGGCACAAATGCTACCAAATGCCGAAAACCCGAGCTCAATTGGTTAATTATTGGCTGATAAAAAGGTACGACAATATATGGAACGAAAACAAAGACGAGAACTAATACGAAGACGAAATTTGCGTCCTAATAGCGCTTTTTTATACTACGTGAAAAACGCGCTAAAAAAGTATTTTTGAAATTTGGTCCAAATGCCGCCCCTAAACTTGCGCCCGGACATGGGTCCGGTTTGTCCGGCCCTAGAGCCGCCCCTGGTACTACCCAACTACTGCTTTACCAAATCTATTTGTCAGTCAGGCAACTTTATGATTGTCCGTTCATAGT